>JAJJLB010000083.1:0-10912 GCA_023806845.1 Diplodinium flabellum
AATCCCCAATCCCCAATCCCCAATCCCCATATATGAATTAAATTATAATATATTTTTTAATAAAAGTATTTTGAAAATAATAATAATTAAAAATTAATTTTTTTAAAAATAATTAAATTAATTAATTAATTAATGGCAAGTAGTATCATTAATTGGATTATAGACAAATATCTTAATAATATATTAGAAATAAATAAAGAGCAAACCAAATCATCAATTTTAACTGGTGAAATACAAATGGCAAATTTAAAAATAAAGCCAGAAATATTTACTCTTTTAGATTTACCTTTTTTCGAATTAGTTCATGGATATGTTGGTAAACTTAGAATAAAAGTAAAAATGCCGAGAATTCACCTCCATCCAATTAGAGTTGAAATTGAAAATGTTTTTTTTCATGCTAAACAAAAAAAATTATCAGATATAAATAAAGAAGGAGAAATAAAATTTATGGAAGGATATAAAAATGATTCATTAGAAATATTAGAAGAATTTAAAAATGAGTTAAATAATTTTGAAGATGGATTAAATCCAAAAGTTTTATCAAGAATAATAAATAACATAGAAATATATATTTATAATATATGTATGAGGTTTGATGATGATATATCATATACTTTAACTCCATTTTGTTTTGGGGTTATAATAAAAAATATAAAATTTAAAACAGTAGATAAAGATTTTAAGGAAGTTGAAGGTAAATATTCAATACCTTTTGGAGAAATTAATAATAAAATAGCTCAAGTCGATAATTTATCAGTATTTTTAGATACTTATGAAAATGAAGGAAAATTATCAGAATATACTAAAAGAATAATTGATACAGCAAATACAAGAATATATGATATAAAATTTAGTAATTTTTTAGGACCAATGAAAGACTTTTATAGATATTGCCTTTCTGAAGTATATGAGCATATTAAAGATATTAATTCACATCATTATATTTTATTCAATTTAAAATTATTATTGAAAGGTTCAATAAATGAAAATTTAAAAAATGGAAAACCAAAATTTATGGCAAGTCTTCAAACTGAACAAATTAAATTAGGAATAAATTTAATACAATTAAAAGCAATTATAAAATTAAGTATATACCAAAATTTAATGTTAAAATATCAATCTGGTTTATCAAAAGAATATTATACAAAAGTTTTAACAGAAAAAGAAAAAATGGAGTATATTGATAATTATATTTCTTATCATAAATTTATGTATGGAAAAAAACCTAATGAAAAAAAAGGTAAACATATAAAAAGTATATTAAGTAAAGTTGAGGAAAAATTAAAATATGAAGAAATTCAAATAATGAGAAATGCTGCTGAATCAAAAATGACTCAAATGAATGAATTAGAAGAAATAGAAAAAAAATTAAAAGAATTAAAAAATGAAGGAAAATTTTTTAAAAGAATAAGTTTTAAAAAAAAGAATAAGGAAGAAGAAGAAGAAAAAGAAAAAGAGAAAAAAAAACAAATTGAAGAATTAGATCAAAAAAAATTACAATTAGAAAAAAAAATATCCGATTCAATTAAAAATAGATTAGAACATATTGAATTATTAAGTGGTTTATTTCCAGATGCTTCTGGTAATTTTAGTTTATTAACAGCTAATATGGAAATAAATGAAATTCAAATTAATGTAAATAGGAATCAAGAAGAAAAATTATTTTCATTAACATTAACAAAACTTAATATTTTTGGTGATTTAAAAAATAGAGAACAAAATATAAAAGCTAGGATTAACGATATGTCTTTAATGCAATACCAATTACCTGACTCAAAATATCCAATGATTATGACAACAGTAGAACAAAAAAATGAAGACTTTAGTGAAGAGGAAAAAGAAGAAATAAATGCATGTGATATAGAATTAAATATTAATCCAGACTTTGATAAATCAAATTATAAAATAAAATTTAGAAATCAAAAAAGAATTATATTAATAACAAATATATATAGTTTACAATATATTAGTCAAAAATTTGCAGATTATTTGACATTTTTTACTGATAATAATTTTGATTTTCCAGAAAAATATAATGTTTCAGGAGAAATATATAAATTTATAAAAGATGGATTTAAATATGATGCTTTAGAAGTTGGCTTTCAACATTTTAATGCCGATTTAGATGTTACTATAAAAAGCCCAATAATATTATTCCCTATAGATATTCTAGATAATTTAAATAAAAAATATATTTTAATTAGATGTGGAGACTTTCACATAAATTCTTTTCTTCCTCCAAGAGAAGATAAAAATATAAATTATAATGAAATTAAAGAAAGAGATAAAGTAATTGATACATATAATTTAAAATCAGAAAAATTATCTGTTACTACTTTAGATAATTTTGATGGGGATTTAGACGAATTATTAGATGCCCAAGGTTTAAATTTAATTGAAGATGTTTCTTTTGATTTATATGCTGATTTATTATTTCCTATTAAAAATCAAAATTTTGAAAAATTTAAAATTGGTATGAATGTTGGAAAATGTAGAATAAATATAAGAGATAGACAATTACCATTTATTATGGAATTAATTCAAAATTCTAGTAAAATATTAAAATTAGTAATGTATAAATTAGAAAATAAAACTTATTTTGAAAAAAAAGAAATTAAATTTAATAAAGAAGAAGAAGAAGCATTTAATATTAATAATAAAAATAAAAATTTAGAAAAAAAAAATGAAGAAAATAATGCAAAAATAAATGAAATAGATTTAGAAACTTTTTTATTAGATGATGGGAATGGGGATGATAAAAAGGAGGAAGATAAAAATGTTGAACAGGAAAATAAAGATGAGATAAAAAAAGAAGGAGAAGAAAATAAAGAAGGAGAGAATAAGGAAGAAGAAAATAAAATAGAATTAAAAGATGAAAATAACGTTGAAAGTAAAAAAATAGAGGAGTTTAAAAAAGAAGAAGAAAATATTGAGATAAAGAAAGAAGAGGAAATTAATTTAGAAAATACAATTGAAGATAAATCAGGAGAAAATAAAGGAGAGATAAAAAAAGAAGATAAAAAAACAGAAAATGTAAATAAAGAAGAAGAAATAAAAGAAATAAAGACAGAAGGTAATAATGAAGTTAAAGAAAATAAAGAAGAAAATAGTAATATTGAGAATAAAAATAATAATAATAATGAATTAAAAAAAGAAGATGATAATAAAAATAAAGATAGTAAATTATTAACATTTAATTTCAAATTAGAAAATTTTCAATTTTGTCTTCAAAAAACAATATCCTATGAGGAAAAAGAAATCCTATCAAATACAAATGATGAAGATTTACAGAATTTAATTTATCGTGATTTTATTATATTTGATATGAATACCTTTAAAATAGAATTACTTTTAACAGAAAAATATAATGCGAACGCAACACTATTAATCAGATCAATAGGAATTATTGATAAAGAAACATTAATAACTAATGTAAATAATCCAAAAGGTGATTTATATATAGATAAAGAATTTCAACACATAATAATGATGGATTCAGGACAAAGTAAAAACGAGGGGAGAAATTCAAGTAATCCAAATAATAGAGAATTTAGTCGTGATGATTCTATTGCTATAACAGATTTAAATGAATTAAATAAAGATAAAGATAAAGATAAAGATAAAAATATTAATAATAAAAAAGAAAATTATGATGATTATTTTATGATTTTAAATTTTATACATAATAATGAAAATCAAACTCAATATACTGATATTTTATTAAAAAAAATAAAAATATGTATAGCAATGAGTACAGTTAGTAGAGTACTCCAATTTAGTTTTTATTATTTAGAAATGTTTAATAAAATAATTGAAAAAAATTCAATTATATGGAATAAAATTGAAATGGAACATAAAAAAGAAAAAGTAAAAAATAAAATGATAAGGAGATTATCAAGAAAGAGTATAAATAAAACAAATAATACTGATAATTTAAATTCAAGCATAAATAATGATATTGAAGAAAATTCAGATTCTGATGAAGAAATAGAAATTGATGATTCAAATAAATTATTTGATTCTAAATTTGCTTCTCAATTAGCAGAAGACATAAAAAATAAACAAAAAGAAGATGAACAAAATCTTTTATTAATAAATACTGGTCCTAGTAATAATAATGCAGGTATGGAATTAGATTTATATAGAAGTTATTCTTCAAGTAGTTATCATTCAGTAAATATTGATATGGATAAAGAAGCTGAACAAACTTTAAAAAATAAAGAAATAAAATTAAGTAAAATATTTAGAAAAAAAAATTTGAAATTAAATATAAAAATAAAATTTGAAATGAAAGAAACTTCTATATTATTTCCTTTAGATGATACAAAATCATATACAACTGTTTTAAGACTTAAATCAAATATAAATGGAAATGTATATTTCAAAACAGATATTGATTTAATAAGAAATGGTAATAATAAATTAGTAAAAATAAATTTTAATGAAAATAATATTAAAACAGGAATAAAAATATTTAATGTTGAATTTGGAATTTTAAATTATCAAAATGGAATATATAGTATAGATAATATATGTGATACAATATTAACAGGATTTAGATTATGCTTAAATATTAATTCAATGCTATTATTACCAGAAAAAGAACAAACATTAACTTTAGGAAATATTGATCTTGAACCATTAGTTTTTAATATAGGTTTCACACAAATAAAAGCATTTATTAAATTTCTGCCGATTTTATTCGATTTTTTAGCTGATATAAAAAAAGAATATGATGACCCAATAAAAGAATTAGAAGATTTTGAAGTTATTGAACAAGATATTAATTTTAATAATATTAACAATGAAAATAATAATATAAATAATGAAAATAATATGAATATAAAAAACAATGGTGATTTAAATAATATATCAACTTCCCCAACAGAAAATGAATTTAGTAATATAAATATTGATGAAGAAGAAGAAAATAAAAAAATTAAAGAAAATCAAAAAATAGAAAAATATAGAATAAGAAGATTAACTAGAACTAGAAGAAAAAAAAAAGAAAAAAAAAATAAAAAAAAAAATTTAGAAGAAAAAGTTGAAATAAATATTTTAAATATGAATAATACATTTGATATAAAAGTAAATATAGAAAAAACTTTAATAAAAATAATTGATAATTCTGGATTATATCTACAACCTTTTATAAATATAGAATTTAGAGAAATTCCAATAAAATTTATTCTAAATACAAATAGTGATTCAGTGATAAATATAAGCAATTTATTATTAGAAAGTATTTCTCATAAAGAAATATCTATAAATGAATATGATACTAAATATTTATCCTTATATGGTGAAATCAATTTCTCCTTTTCAATAACATTTTATAATAAAAGAATAGAAGATTGGGAGCCAATAATAGAAAAATATGAGGCTGCAATAACATTAGATCAAATTACATGGTTTTCAAGATTAAGATTTTTATACAATAGTACCGATATGTTAAATATAAATGTATCTTTTTCAATTTTATCTATTCTAAATGATATATTAAAAAAATTTTTAGAAAAAAAGGAAAAAATGCGAAAATTAAGTGATAATATAACTTCTAATGTTGATGATAGTATAGCTATAGAATTTGTAAATCTAAGTGGAATTGATATTAGTTGCTGGCTAGATGCCCAAGATACTTCTAAAAATAGAGAAGATTTAAATTATAAATTTAATTTAGATAGTAATACTAAATCAAAATCATCAAATAATAAAAAGTTAATAAAAAGAAATAAACTAAATAAAATATATCAAAAATTAACAGATGCTCAATTAAAAATAAAAAAAGATAAATTTAGTTTTAAAGTAAAAGGCTTTCAACCTATTAAATCAAATGATTTTTCATCAAATTATACAACATGTTTCAAATTACAAAAAGATATAAATGAAAATAATTTAGATAATAATTTAAATATTAATATAGAAACTTTAGAAAAAAATATAAATGAAAATGAATATATTAATGAAGATGAAAGCAATTCACTTTTCTTAAAAGAAGAATTATTACCAAAAAGTGGTAATTCTAGCAAAAATGATTCTTTAATATATTTAGACGAAGATAATGAAGATCAAGATATTGAAATATTTATTAAAATAAGGAAAAATGGTTCATTGAAATCTATAGTATTTGAAAGTAATATATTTTTTTATAATAATTTACAAATACCAATATCATTATCCTTAATATCTCAAAGAGATTATAATTTTAAATATAATTATCATGATAAGCTTATTGATCATGATAATAATAAAGATAAAGTTATTATTAGTTCTGGTAGAAAGAAATCCTTATCTCTTAAATATTTAATTAAAAAATATAGAATATATATTTCATTTCATGATAATTCCAAAAAAGAAAAATATAATTATTCTTTATTGTATGAAAATTTTGATAATTTGAAAAATAATTATCAAAATTTTATCAAATATGAAAAAGAAAATTTACCGACTTATAAAGGTAGAAAAGAAACTGAATTAAATGATTATTATTCTAAATTAATTTCTTTGAATCATAAAGAAAAGAATTTTTATATATGTTCAAATCTTATTGTACAACATGGTTCTAATGATATAATTAAAGATATTTCTAATCAACCAAATAATTTGAATAAAATATCAGAAAATTCAAACCAAAATATTATTAATAAAGTTGAAAATATTATTAATATTAATTTGATTTCAGATGCACCCCATTCAAAGGCTTTTAGCTATTTGTTCATTCTAAATGAATCACTAGTAATAGAAAATCAATTACCATTTAATATAAAATGTATGATGGATGGAAATATCAAAAAAGAAGTATCAATCAGGCCTTTACAAAATAAATACTTTTTAGATATAGACCAGAATAATACACAATTAAAATTAGTTTTAAAATATCAAAAAAAAATTTTTGAATCAAATTTTTTTGATATTAAAAATATTGGCCAAAATGAAAATGAAAATCAAGATATAGATACTTCAAGTAAAAAGGAAATAAATAATGAAGATATTGAAATAACTGTAAAATTATATGAAAAAGAGAAAGATGAAATTAATCAAAATAAGTATATTGAATGCAGTATTAAATTAGAAGAAAATATAAATATTGGTAATTTGATAGGTGCTGGAGCTTATGAAAAAGAATTTGAACAAAATGTTAAATCATTTTCTAAAAAAAGAAAAATAATCATATATAATAAATGTTTAATAATAAATAAAACAGACTTTTTATTATATATGAAAAGTGATGATATAAAGGTACAAAATTTTGATATGGAAAATTATAATGGGAAAATATATCCAAATACTGTAAATATTCTTAATACAAATAATGTTAAAAATACCTTTAAATTAAAAAGTGAAAATTCAGATTGGTCTAATAAATTTAATATTAATACCATTGGACATATGGGAGTCATCTCTTTGGAAATTAATGAAGAAAATAATAATAATAATGTGGTTGATTTGGAAATAAGTGTTTCAATATCTTCTTCTTGGAATTTCCCTAATTCTTTATTTATTACAATTGAGCCAAGATTTTTATTAATAAATAAATTTGGATATGATTTACAATATAAACAATATAATAATAGAAAAAATAGGGCTTATAATGATAATGAAAATCAATTCCAAAATAAAATAATAAAAAATGGACAAGAATTTAAATTAAATTTATTAAAAGGAGAAAAAAATATGAAAAAAATGATACAAATAAAAATGGGAGAATATTCCACTTTTTATTCTTGTCCAGTTAATTTGGATGAAATTGGAGATGTTGATTTAAAAATACCAATAAATGAAGAAATGAAACAAAAAATAATAAAAAAAAATATAGAAATTGAAAAAAAAATTGAAAAATTAAAAAAAAAAGAAAATTCGAACAAAAAATTAGGACTTAATGAAGAAAAAAAAGAAGAAGAGGATGATGATGATGAAGAAAATAAAATTATAGAAGAAGAAAAAAGAAAAATAGAAGAAGAAAAGAAAAAATTAGAAGAAGAATATAAAAAAAATATTTTAAATGATAATAATATAAATAATGATAATAATGATTATGATAATTTAGGAAATTCTAGTTCTAATAATCTTGAAAAAATATTAAATATTAATAATCTTATAAATAATAATAATATTAATAATGAAAATAATAAAAATAAAAATGATGGAAAATTAGGATTCTCAGAGCCAATGATAGATGATGATGAAATGAGTATAGAAAGTTTTTCTTTTCTAAATAAAAGTGAAAAATTTTTATCAAGAAGACGTCTAAAAGAATTAAGTCCAATTCAAGAAAGACTTAAAAAATTAGAAGAAAAAAATAAAAAATTAAAAGAAGTACAAATGAGGCCAAGAAAATATTATATTTTTAATCAAAATAATGAAACTTATTTATTAATTAGAATTACAAAATCAATATATAAAGGTTTAATATATATTGTAATATTCCCACCAGAAAATCCTCAATATTTAATAAAAAATCAAACAGATTTTGATATATCTATAAAACAGAAAAAAGATACTTTTTATGCGGAAAATATAATTTTGGAAAAAGGAGGTATTATGCCTTATTCGTGGGGGGATACATTAAAAAATGAAAAATTATTATGTGTTTCTATTAATAATAATGATGTTGAAATAAATTTGAATGAAATTAAAGTAATAACTAAACAATTAATTAACAAAAATAATAATAATATAAATCAAAGAGATAGAAATGAAAGATCAGAATTTTTCTTCCAAACTGTAATAGAAAATAATAGGACAAGAACTTTAATAATTAAAGGAAGGCATCAAAAAGAAAAGCTTAAAAGTTCATTTTTGGAAAGAATTAAAGATAAAAAAAAGAATTCTTTTAATATTAAAGTAAAATTATACACAAAAGGAATAGGTATATCAATAATAAATGGTGAGCCCAGAGAATTATTTTATATATCATTTTATGGAATGTTAATGGATGGGCAATTATTTTCTTTTAATAAAGAGCATTGTTCTCATATAATTGCAAATTTGAAAGTTTATATTAAAAATTTCCAAATTGATTATTGTTTAAAAGATGTTTTCAAAAGTATGATTATTCCAAAAAATCAAATAACACCTCAAACAGAAGAATTAAATCTATTTAATAATATAAATAATATATCTAACAATAATTCCCTAGTTCCTTTATTCCAAGGAATTATATCTTTTCATAGAACAACTAATCAATTAATATCTGTTTCTTCTGATGAATTTCCCCAATTAGATTTTACAGTTCAACCTATAAAAGTAAATGTTAGTAATTATCAGTTAATGAGTTTATTAGATTTTGGTCTTCAATTAAAATCAGAATTTGATTTTTATTTAACTGAACCAAAAAATAATAAAAGATTTGATAATATTGAAGACTTAGAAAAATTTTTATTCGAAAAAAATTTAAATAATAATGATATAGCTGAATATGATCCAGATCATTATGATTCATTATTAAATCCAAATTTGACTATCTTACCAGAAGAAATTATTTTTAATTCAGAAAAGCATTATATGTTTTTCATAAAAAATATAGCTATAGGAAGTTTAGTTATAATTTTAACAACAAGAATAGATCTTAATTCAATCCCATTAATACCTACAATATTTTCAGGTTTAAGTAGTTTTATTGGAAACATTTTTACGCATATCACAGATTATAATTTAAATTTACCATCATTATATTTCACAGATGTATTTACTGATATTTTAACTTTAGGAACACAATTGACAAATTCATATTTAAGTCAATTAAAAAAAAGAATATTTAAAATTGTAGGAAGTTTAGATATTTTAGGAAATCCTACAAGTTATGCAACATCTTTAGGCCAAGGATTTTTAGAAATAGTAGAAGCACCAAGAAGAGGTTTGATTAATGGTCCATTAGGATTTGGAGAAGGAGTTGCAAAAGGTTTTGGAACTTTAATAACAACATTAATTACAAGTAGTTTAGATATTGTAGGAAAAATATCTGGTACTTTATTAGCTTCTTGTGAAGAATTGCAAGGAATAAAAAATACAGAATATTTATCAGAAAGTGAACCATCTAATATTATATCTGGATTATATTATGGAGTTAAAAATGGTATAATTGACATAGGCAAAGGATTTGCTGGAATTTTTATTAAGCCATATCAAGAAGCAAAAAAAAGTGGAATTGGAGGATTTTTCCAGGGAGTAGGGGTTGGATTAATAGGGGCAGCTGTATCCCCATTTACAGCAGGATTAAGAATTGCAAATAATTTAATTATTGGAATAAAAAATACAGCTCTCATTTTTAATCCAAAATTAAAAAATGAAAGATTTAGATATCCCAGAACTATTCAAAAAGCTATAAGACTTAATTCTTATGATGAAGATGCGGCTTTGGTGCATGCTATTTTGGATTATTTGGGAGGATATGACGGGCATGAAATTATATATTTTAAACAATTTAAATATATATATCCAGGATTACAAGGGTCTATTTCTACTTTAATTTTAACCGATAAATGTGTAATGGTTGTTTATCAAGCAAAGGAGCTTGTATTTAAAATAGATTTACATTTAATAAGAAGAGTTGAAGTTTATAAAGAACCTAATAATACGAATTTTGACTTAATTTTTTATTTAAGAAATAATTCTAGGAAATATATTGTGACAAATGATTTGTCACTTTGTATTGAATTTTATCTGATGTTTGAAAATGTTAAATAATATAAAAAATTTTTTTGAATTTAATTATTTATAATAAGCCTTTGAATTAATTACTATAATTAAATTATATATTTATTAATATATTATTTTATTAGATAATTAAAACTATTTAATTATTTAAATTTTCATTATATTTAATGATATTTTTAATTATTTATTTTTTATATTTATTTATTTATTTTTATGGGGGGATTGGGGATTGGGGATTGGGATTGGGGATTGGGGA
>JAJJLB010000084.1:0-10902 GCA_023806845.1 Diplodinium flabellum
CCAATCCCCAATCCCCAATCCCCAATCCCCAATCCCCATTAAATTAATTTAATTATTCATTTAATCAAATACAACTAATTTTTTTATAAATATTTTTATTATATTTTACTATTAAATTATTAATATAAGATTATAATATTTGAATATAATAATTAAAATTTACTAATAGAAAATAATTAATATTATTCTCATAAAATCTATTATTTCATTTATTCCCTAACATTTTCAAACATTAAATAGAAATCAACACAAAGTAACATATCGTTAGTTTTTATATATTTTCTTGTATTATTCTGCAAATAAAATATTAAATCAATATCTATATTATTTGGCTCTTTATGAACTTCTACTCTTCTTATTAAATTTAAGTCTATTTTAAATACCAATTCCTTAGCTTGATAAACAATCATAACACATTTATCAGTTAAAATTAAAGTAGAAACCGAACTTTGTAAACCAGGCTTTATATATTTAAATTCTTTAAAATATATTATTTCATGATTAGCATATCCTCCTAAATAATCTAAAATAGCCCTAACTAAAGCTTCTTCCTCATCAAAAGAATAAAGTCTTGTCGCTTTTTTTATAGCTCTTGGATATCTAAATCTTTCAGTTTTTAATTTAGGATTAAAAATAAGAGCAGTATTTTTTATTCCAATAAGCAAATTATTAGCAATTCTTAATCCCGCAGTAACAGGGGAAACTGCAGCTCCTATTAATCCAGCACCTACCCCTTGGATAAATCCACCAAATCCACCTTTTTTGGCTTCTTGATAGGGCCTTATAAAAATTCCAGCAACTCCTTTTCCTATATCGATTATTCCATTTTTTACTCCATAATATAATCCAGAAATAATATTAGATGGCTCTCTTTCATTTAAATATTCAGTAGTTTTAATTCCTTGTAATTCTTCGCATGAAGCTAATAAAGTTCCAGATATTTTTCCCACAATATCTATACTACTTGAAATAACTGTAGTTATAAAAATTCCAAAACCTTTTGCTACTCCTTCTCCAAAGCCTAGAGGACCATTAATTAAACCTCTTCTTGGTGCTTCAAAAATTTCTAAAAATCCTTGTCCTATAGATGAAGCATATCCTGTAGGATTTCCTATAATATCTAAACTTCCTAAAATTTTAAAGATTCTTCTTTTTAATTGACTTAAATATGAATTTCCTAATTGTCCAGATAAAATTAAGGCATCAGTAAATACATCTGTATAATATAAAGATGGTAAATATAAATTATAATCTGTTATATGTGTAAAAATATTTCCAATAAAACTACTTAATCCTGAAAATATAGTCGGTATAACTCTTATAGAATTTAAATCTATTCTTGTAGTTAATATTATAACTAAACTTCCTATAGCAATATTTTTAATGAAGAACATATAATGTTTTTCTGATTCAAAAATAATTTCTTCAGGTAAAATTTCTAATTTTGAATTTAATAGATTATCATAATGTTCTGGATCATATTCTGGTACTTCATTATTATTTGAATTTTCTTCAAATAAAAATTTTTCCAAATCTTCAATATTATCAAATTTTTTGTTTTTTTCTGGTTCAGTTAAATAAAAATCAAATTCTGATTTTAATTGAAGGCCAAAATCTAAAAGACTCATTAATTGATAATTACTTACATTTACTTTTATTGGTTGTATAGTAAAATCTAATTGAGGAAATTCATCAGAAGTAACAGATATTAATTGATTTGTTATTCTATGAAAAGATATTATTCCTTGAAATAAGGGAATTAATTGATTATTATTTATATTTTCTTGATTTTGAAATGCTTCTTCTATTTGTGGAGTTATTTGATTTTTTGGTATTATCATACTTTTAAAAAGATCTTTTAAGCAATAATCCATTTGGAAATTTTTAAGAGACATTTTAACATTTGCAATAATATGAGTACATAAATCTTTATTAAAGGAAAACAATTGAGCTTCCATTAAAAATCCATAAAAAGATATATAAAATAATTCTCTTGGTTCACTATTTATTATAGATATACCAAATCCTTTTGTATATAATTTCACTTTAATATTAAAAGAATTTTTTTTTTGTTCTTTAATTCTTTCTAAAAATGAAATATTATTATTTTCTTCTTCATTACTACTTTTTACAATTAAAGTCCTTGTTCTATTATTTTCTATAATAGTTTGAAAGAAAAATAAAAGTCTAATATTTTCATTTCTTCTATTATTCCCCTCATTATTTTGCAACATTAATTGTTCATTTATTTTTAATCTTTTTCTTATCATTTTAATTTCATTCAAATTTATTTCGACATCATTATTATCAATTTTAACATTTAATAATTTTTCATTTTTTAAAGTATCTCCCCATGAATAAGGCAAAATACCCCCTTTCTCCAAGATAATATTTTCTTGGTAAAATGAATCTTTTTTTTGTTTTATTGATATAATAAAATCAGTTTGATTTTTAATTATATATTGTGGGACTTCTGGAGGAAATATTATAATATAAATTAGACCTTTATAAATAGCTTTTGTAATACGTATTAATAAATAATTTTCATTATTTTGTGTAAATAAACAATATTTCCTTGGCCTCATTTGAACTTCTTTTAATTTTCTATTTCTCTCTTCTATTTTTTTAAGTCTTTCTTGAATTGGGGTTAATTCTTTTTGATTCGCTTTTCTTGATAAAAATCTTTCACTTTTTTTATTATATGAAAAACTATCTGTACTCATTTCATCTTCATCAATAGTAGATGTTCTTTCTGAGCCTGATGCACTAAATATATCTATATTTTTTATTTCATTTTGATTATTTATTTGATTTGAATTTTTATTATTTTCATTATTTATATTTATATTATCATTGATAAGATTATTTATATTAATATTTGAATTAATTATATTTTCTAAATTATAATTTGGATTTATTAAATTATCTTTATCAGTATTTGTATTATTAATATCATTTTTAATATCTGAATTTGTATTATTTTTATTGTCTTGTTTTATTGTATTGTATATGTTAATTTTATTTTTCTTATTTTCTTCTGCTTTTTTATTTTCTTCTTCCTTTGCTTTTTCTTCCATTAATTGCAACTTTTTTTTTAATCTTTCTTTCTTTTTTAATTTTTCAATTTTTTTCTCAATTTCTAAATTCTTTTTTATTATTTTTTGTTTCATTTCTTCATTTATAGGAATTTTTACATCAACATCCCCTAATTCATCCAAGTCAACAGGGCAAGAATAATCTACCGAATATTCTCCCATTTTAACTTGTATCATTTTCTTCATATTTTTATTCCCTTTAAATAAATTTAATTTTAGTTCTTCTCCATTTTTAATTGTTTTACATGGAAAAGCATTTCCATGATCATTACTTAATTTATCTTTATTATTATTATATTGTTTATATAATAAATCATACCCAAATTTATTTATTAACATAAATCTTGGATCAAACGTAATAATTAAAGAATTTGGGAAATTCCAAGAAGAAGAAATTGAAATTCCAATTACTAAATCAGTTATATTATTATTATTATTTTCATTAGTTACTGCTAATGAAATTACCCCTATATGTCCTATTGTATTAATATTAAATTTATTTGACCAATCAGAATTATCTGCTTTTAACTTAAAAGTGTTTTTTACATCTTTTGTATTTAAAATATTTAGACTATTCGGAAATATTTTACCATTATAATTTTGAAAATCAAAATTATGTCTTCTGATGTCATCTCCCTTCAAATATAATGAAAAATCTGTTTTATTTATTATTATGCATTTATTATATATAATTATTTTTATAATTTTAGAAAAACATTTCAAATTTTTTTCAAATTCTTTTTCATAAGCTCCTACAAATTTATCATTTTCTATATTTTCTTCAATTTTAATATTACATTCAATAAATTTATTATTATTTAATAAATCTTGTTCTTTTTCAAATAATTTTATTGTTGTTAAAATATCTTCTTTATTTTTATTATTCGTATTTAAATTTTCATTTAAACCTAATGTTTTAATATCAAAGAAATTAGATTCAAAATTTATTTTTTGATATTTTAAAACTAATTTTAATTGAGTATTATCTTGATTTAAATCTAAAAAGTATTTACTTTGTAAAGGTCTTATTGTTATATCTTTTTTATTATTTCCATTTATTTCACATTTTATATTAAAAGGTAATTGATTTTCTATTACAATAGATTCATTTAATATGAATAAATAGCTAAATGCTTTTGAATGATAAATACTTGTTAATATATCTTTATTATGTAAATTTTCATCTATTTTTTCATCATTGTTAATATTAATATTATTATTATTATTTATTTCAGGATTTAAATTTTCTTTTTTAGAGTTAGAATCTTGAGGTTGATTTTCTAAATCATTAATAATATCATTAGTTCCATGCTGAATTATAAGATTAGAACATATATAAAAATCTTTATTTTTATGATTTATAGTTATTAATTTTGAATAATAATCATTTAATTCTGTTTCTTTTCTACCTTTATAATTAGGCATATTTTCCTTTTCATATTTTATAAAATTTCTATAATTTAATTTCAAATTATCAAAATTTTCATATAATAATGAATAATTATATTTTTCTTTATTTGAATTATCATGAAATGAAATATATATTCTATATTTTTTAATTAAATAAATAAGTGATAAAGATATTTTTGTTCCTGAATTAATAATAAATTTATCGTTGTTCTTTTCATGATCAATAAGATTATCATTTGAATTATATTTATTATTAAAATCACTTTGAGATATTAAAGATAATGATATAGGTACTTGTAAATTATTATAAAAAAATATATTACTCTCAAATATTATTGATTTTAAATTTCCATCTTTTCTTATTTTAATAAATATTTCAATATCTTGCTCTTCTTTATCTTCATTTATTGTAATTATTTGACTTTGATTATCATTTGTATCATCAATATTTCCATTTTTCGGAATTAATTGTTCTATACTTTCTTCCTTAATAATATCAGTATATCCATTATTATCATTTTTTTCTTTCATGCCATTATTTTCATTAAAAATATTATTATAATTATTATTATTATTATTCAAATTTTTATCAATATATTTATCTTTTAAATCTTTTTTTAATATAAAACATGTAGTATAATTTGAAGAAAAATCATTTGATATAATAGGTAAAAATCCTTGTACTTTGAAGCTAAATTTATCTTTTTTTATATTTAATTGTGCATCAGTTAAATTTTTATATATTCTATTTAATTTATTTCTTCTTATTTTTTTTATATATTTTTTAGAATCTTTATTACCATCTAAACAAAATTTATAATTTTGTAAAAGTAGATTATTATTATTTATATCCTCTGCATCTAGCCAACAATTTATATCGATTCCACTTAAATTAATGAATTCAATAGCAACTCTATCATCATCATTAGAAGACATATCAATTAATTTTTTTGCCTTTTCTCCCCCTGCTAAAATTTTTTTTAAAACATCATTAACCATGCATAATATAGAATATGATACATTTAAATTTAGCATATCATTACTAAAATATAAAACCCTTAATCTAGAAAACCAAGCTATTTGATCTATAGTAATTGTACCACCATATTTTTCTATTATTGGCTCCCAATCTTCAATTCTATTATTATAAAATATTATTGAAAAATTAAAGCCTATTTCACCATATAAAGCTAAATTTTTAATATCATAATCTTTTATTGAGATTTCTTTACGTGAAATACTTTCTACTAATAAATTAGTAATATTTGTAACTGAATCACTGTTTGTATTTAAAATAAATTTTATTGGAGGTTCACATATTTCAATATTTAATAAAGGTCTTGAATAATATCCTGAATCATCTATTATTTTTATTAAAGTTTTTTCCATATTTATTTTTATATCTACTGTATTATTCATTCCTAAAATATTTATTTCAGGTTTATCATCTGATAATTTACTAGGATTTTTTTTCTTATTCTTTTTTTTCTTTTTTGATCTTTTTCTTATTTGATGTTTTTCTATATTTTTATTTTCAATGTTTTTATTCTTTTGATCTTCATCTTCATCTTTGATAATTGGTTCAGTTGATATTAAATTTAAATTTTCTTCTTTTTTATTATTTATATCATTAATTTTATTTTCATTATTAATATTATTTATATTATTATAATTTATATCTTCTTCTCCATTTTCAAAATCTTCTAATTCTTTTATAGGGTCATCATATTCTCTCTTTATATCACCTAAAAATTCTATTAAAACAGGCACAAACCCAATAAATGATTTAATTTGTGTAAAACCAATGTTAAAAACTAAAGGTTCAATATCAATATTTGCTAAAGTTATTGTTTGTTCCTTTTCTGGTAATAATAAAATTGAATTAATATTTAAACATAAACGAAATCCTGATAAAATTTTGTTAGAAATATTATCCATATTATATAGTCCATTTTGGTAATTTAAAATACCTAATTGAGCATTTAATACTTTTATTCCTGTTTTTAGATTATTTTCATTAAAATTAATTTTTACTAATTTATCATTTCCATTTCTTATTAAATCAACATCTGTTTTAAATGCAATATTTCCATTTATATTTGATTTAATTTGTATAATATTTGTTTTTGATTTTGTATCATCTAAAGGAAATATTATAGATGTCTCTTTCATTTCAAATTTAAATTTTATATTTAATTTTATATTTTTTTTTCTAAATATTTTACTTAATTTAATCTCTTTATTTTTTAAAGTTTGTTCAGCTTCTTTATCTGTATCATTTACTATATTATTTGAAGAATTAGATGTAATATTTATTTTATCTTCTTTTGGATCTGTATCAATAATTAAAAGATTATTTTGATTTTCTTTATCTTTATTTTTAATATCTTCACCTAATTGGGAAGCAAATTGTGAATCAAATAATTTATTAGAATAATCATCTGTTGTCTCCATTTCTTCATCTAAATCTGAATTATCCTCATTATCACTAATTTCATTATTTGAATTTTCATTTGTAATATTACTATTACTTGATAATAGGTTATTTTTTGATCTTTTTTTTAATATTCTATTTTTCAATTTTTCTTTTCTATGTTCCATTTCCATGTTTTTCCAAATAGTTAAATTCTTTTCAATTATTTTATTAAACATTTCTAAATAATAAAAAGAAAATTGTATAATTCTACCAATGGTACTCATTGCAACACATACTTTTATGTTTTTTAATAATAAATCAGCATATTGAGTTTGAGTTTCATTATTATGATTTAATTTTAATACCATAAAATATTCATCATAATTATCCTTTTTATTATCTTCTTCTTTATTTAAAAAATCAGTATCAGTAAAAGCAATTGATTCTTCTCTACTTTCGCGACTATATTCTGAGCCGAATCTATAAGAATGATATCTATCCATTTCATTTTCATTTTCTTGGCCAGAATCCATTTTTATTATATTTTGAAATTCTTTTTCTATATATAAATCTCCTTTTGGATTATTTACATTTGTTATTAAAGTTTCTTTATCACTTACTCCTATTGATTTTATTAATAAAGTTACATCAGCATTAAATTTTTCTGTTAATGATAATTCAATTCTAAAAATATTCATCTCAAATACTATAAAATCTCTATATATTAAATTTTTTAAATTTTCATCATTAGTTTTTAATAATATTTGCTTTTCATAATAAGATATTGTTTTTTGGAGACAAAATTGGAATTCTTCCAATTGAAATTCAAATGTTAATAATTTAGGTTCTTTATTTTTCATTTTTTGTTTAATAATCAAATCATTATTCTCATTATTATTATCTTTTTTATTTTCATTTTTTTCTGGTTCAACATTTTCATTTTTTTCTTTTTGTTCTTTTTTCTCCTCATTTTCTTTTATAATTTCTTCATTTTTATCTTCTTCTTTTTTCTCTTCATTATCTAAAAATGCATTTATATCAAATTCATTAATTTCTTCTTTATTTTCTTTTTTTTCTTCTTCTTTTTTTTCTTCTTGTTGATTTTCTTCTTCTTTTTTTTCTCCTTCTTTTTTTTCTTCTTCTTGTTTTTCATTATCTAAAAATGAATTTATCTTAAATTCTTTAATATTTTCCTTTTTTTCTTCTTCCTTAATAATATTTAAATTTTCAATATTTTGAATATTTTCTTCTTTTTTTTCTTCTATATTATTTATTAAATTTTGATTTTGATTTTTATTTTTTAAAACGTATGTTTCTTCTTCTTCTTTATTAAATTTAATTTCCTTTTTTTCGAAATTATTTTTATCTTCTAATTTATAAATTGCTAATTTTATCAATTTTCCTGATTTTTCAATTAATTCCATAAAAAATGGTAATTGCTTATCTCTTATATTAACTCTACATTTTCCAACGTTCATTCCTACTTTAAATTTTTCAAAAAATATATTTTTTTTAGCAAACATTATATCAGCGTATAAATCGAAGGAAACATCTTCAATTAAATTTGATCCTTGTACATCCAACAACCCAGTTAAATCCCCATCGAAATTATCTAAGGTAGTTACACATAATTTTTCTGAATTTAAAATATATCTATCTATTAATTTTGTTCTATCTAAAATTTCATTGTAATTTATACTTTTATCCTCTCTTGGAGGAAGTTCTGATCTCATAAAGAAATCTCCACATCTAATTAAAATGAATTTTTTATTTGTATTATCTAATATATCTATAGGAAATAATACAATAGGGCTTTTTATAGTTACATCCAAATCGGCATTAAAATGCTGAAAACTTGTTTTTAAAGCATCATATTTAAATCCATCTTTTATAAATTTGTAAATTTCCCCCGAACAATTATATTTTTCTGGGAAATCAAAATTTTTGTCCATAAAAAATGTCATATAATCTCCTATTTTTTTGGCTATATATTGTAAACTATATATATTTGCAATTAATATTATTCTTTTTTGATTTCTAAATTTTATTTTAAAATTGGATTTAGGAAATTCCGGATTATTATTAAATACTATATCACATGCATTTATTTTTTCTTTTTCTTCTTCCGAAAAATTTTCACTTTTTTGTTTTACTGTAGTCATAATCATATTATATTTTGAATCTGGTAATTGATATTGCATTAATGACATATCATTAATAGTCATTTCTATATTTTGTTCTCTATTTTTTACATCTCCATTTAAAAAATATTTATTTAAAAACATTGTAAATAATTTTTCTTCTTGATCTCTTTTTATACTTAATTTTATTTCAGATATTTCAACATTTAACGTTAAAATACTAAAATTTCCAGAAGCATCAGGTAATAATCCACTTAATAATTCTATATGAGCTAATCTATTTTTGACCAAATCAGATACTTTTCTTTCAAATTCCTTTTTTTTTAGTTCTAATTCTTCAATTTGTTTCTTTGCTTCTTTTTGTTTTTCTTCTTTTTCCTCTTTTTTCTTCTTATTAAATGTAATTTTTTTAGAAATTTTTTCTTCTTGTTTTCTCATTTCTTTTAACTGTTTATCAAGATCTTCCATTTCATTCATTTGTCCCATTTTAGATTCAGCCGCATTTCTCATTATTTGTATATCTTTATATTTTAATCCTTCTTCTGTTTTTGCTAATATAGCTTTTATTTTATTTCCTTTTTTTTCATTTGGCTTTTTTCCAAACATATAATTACAATATTTTATATAATTTTCAATATATTCCATTTTTTCTTCTTCATTTAATTTTTTTACATAATATTCTCTTGATAATCCTGATTGATATTTTAGCATTAAATTTTGGTATATACTTAACTTCATAATTGCTTTTAATTGTATTAAATTTATTTCTACATTTATATTATCCATTTGACTATGTACCATTATTTTTGGTTTACCATTTTTTAAATTTTCATTTATTGATGTTTTAAATAAAAATCCTAAATTAAATAATATATAATTATGTGCATTAAAATTTTTAATATGTTCATATGTTTCGGAAAGACAATATCTATAATAATCTAACATTGGCCCTAAAAAATTTTTAAATTTTTCATCAGTTAAAATAGTATTTGGAGTATCTACTATTTTTTTATTATATTCAACTAGTTTTCCTTCTGATTCAAATGTATCTAAATATACTGAAAAATTATCAATTTTTATTATTTTATTATTTATTTCTTCAAATGGTATAGAATATTTACCCTCTACTTCTTTAAAATCTTTATCTACTGTTTTAAATTTAATATTTTTAATTATGACCCCAAAGCAAAAAGGTGTTAAAGCATAAGAAATATCATCATCAAATCTTACACTTATATTACTAATATTTATTTCTATATTATTTATTATTTTTGATACCATATTTGGATTTAATTCTTCTTCAAAATTATTTACTTCATTTTTAAATGATTCCAAAACTTGTAATCGATTATTTTTAAATCCTTCCATAAATTTAATTTCACCTTCTTTATTTATATTAGATAATTTTTTTTGTTTAACATGTAAAAATACATTTTCAACTTCTACTTTTATTGGATGAAGATGTATTCTTGGCATTGTTGCCTTTATTCGAAGTTTTCCGACATATCCGTGTACTAAATCAAAAAATGGAAGGTTTAGCATTGTAAATATTTCTGGCTTTATTTTTAAATTAGCCATTTGAATTTCTCCAGTAAATATTGAGGATTTTGTTAAATCTTTATTTATTTCTAATATATTATTAAGGTATTTATCTATGATCCAATTTATTATACTGCTTGCCATTTATTAACTAAATATTATTAATTATTTTATAAAAAAATAATATTTTTAATTAATTATTATTTTAATAAATCAAATATAAATTTAAAATTATATAAAACTTATAATTGGGGATTGGGGATGGGGGATTGGGGATTGGGATTGGGGATTGGGGATTGGG
>JAJJLB010000085.1:0-10877 GCA_023806845.1 Diplodinium flabellum
AATCCCCAATCCCCAATCCCCATATTACTAATTATTTTAAATAGTTAACTTTATATAAAATTAACTTTTTCAAAATAAAATATTCAAAAATATTTTATAAATAAAATGTCTCTCTTTGGAGTAAAAGAAATTTAAATAAATATTTTTTCAAATATTTAATAAAAATTTTTAGCCATTACTCTAATTATATAATTGGCTAAAAAAATAATAATAATAATTAATACTTACTTAGCCTTCTTTAAACTTTTTAACTAAGAAAGAATCAATTTTTTTTAATAAATCTTTTGGATTAATTTTTTGTTCTTCAGTATTAATTAAACCATTATTAATTTTAATATCAGAAAATGGATTTGAAAAATGTTCTCTATTACTTATACTTCTACTTTTAGATGATAATTCAATATTTTGATTACTAAAAGTATTATTTTGTGGAAAATTAATATTTAAATAATTAAATTCAGAAAAATTTTTATTTTTATTAATTAATTTTTTTGCAAAAATAAATCCACATACTTCATTAGATAAATATTTGAATTGTTTTGATAACTTACTAATTTTGTAATTCAAATTTATATATATATTATTAAGTTTTTTATTTATATTAGATATTTCATATATTTCATCTGAATTTCCATTTATATTTTGAATAGTATTATTATCTGAATTACAATTAGGTGCATTATTTATTTTTGGACTATTATTGGTTAAAAATTCAAAGTTTAAACTATCTGATAAATTATTTTTATCAATCAATTTATTATTTTTTTGGTAAAGCTTTTTAAGTAGCAAAATATTTGAATTCTCTTTTTTCTCGTTCAATTTATTTTTAATGTTATGAATGGATGATTTTGGAACAGAAGCATTTAAAGAATCGGAATTAATATTAGATAATAATAAATCTTTTATATCTTTCGAATTCTCTTCATTTGAACCACTATTATTATCTTTTTTGAAAATTCTTTTTTTTATTTTAGAAGTATTATTTGGATTTAAAGAATTAATTTGTTGAAATTTTATTTCATCAACTATAGAAAAATTAGAATTTGGTAAAGATGGATTATTACTCAATTTTTTATTTAATTTTTTTATATTAAATTTATTTTGAGTTTTATTTAAATTATTTTCATCATTATTTTCTTTATCAAATCTACTATCTACTATTGTAAAAGAAAAATTTAATTTTTTTTTCTCACTATTTTCTTTTTGTTTTTCTTTATCTTTAAATTGATTAAAAAAATTTATTATTTCAAATTTTTTTCTTTTCTCATTTTCATTATTTTTATTTAAATAACTTCTACCTTTCTGATTTGATATATTATTTTCATTTTTAAATTGGAAATTTCTATTCATTTTATTCATTAAATTAAAATAATTATCATTTTTATAAATATTATAATTATATATTTGTTTATTAATATCTAATTCAGTATTATTATTTAGTAAAAAATTATTATTAACTTCATTTTTCTTTATATTATTTGTATCATTTTTATATTTAATGTTATTTTTATTATTATTAATTTTTACTAAATAATTATCAATTGTATAATCATTTGATTTATCTATATTAATATTATCATTTTTATCATTTTTATTATTTTTATTAACATTAGGCATGCTATTAATATTATTATTATTATTTATATTATTATTCTGAATATTATTATTATTCAAATTATTATTCTGAATATTATTCTGAATATTATTATTATTCAAATTATTATTAGAGTTATCATTAATATCATTTCCTATTTTAGTATTTGTTCTTCTTTTAATAATATTTGGATTATCTTCAAATAAATCATAATCAAAAAAAAAATCTTCTGAATTTTTATTTCCTTTACTAAAATCAATTCTTTGACTCATTTCATTAAACATTTTTTTACTTTTATAATTCGATAAATTTTTCATTGTGTTTCTAAATCTTACATCTTTTATAAATTCACTTAATTCAGTAAATTTATTCTTAATCAATTTATGTTCTTTTTTATATATTTCAATTTCTCTAACAAGATTTTTATTTTCTTTTTTAAATTCATCCAAAGACATATCAAATCTATTAAATATTTCATTTTTTATTTCTCTAATTTTTTCCCATTCTATATTTAAATCATCTGTTTTTTTTAATAAATTAAAAGAATATTGTCCGTTTTCAATTCTCATATTATTTATTCTTTCTTCAATAACTTGGAATTTTTCTTCATTTTTTTTTTCGAATTGTTTAAGTAATTCATTGCAATATAGAGACATTTTTGTATTTGTTGTTTCTACTTGTATTTTAAATTGCCCAATTAAAGATTCTAATTTATCTTTATACATTTTTATATCTTTATTATGTTTATCTTTTATTGTTGATAAATCTTTAATTTTTTTATCAACTGATTCTAAAAATATTCTAACATTGGAATATTCACAGGAGGAGCCAATCAAACCGGGGGATGTCAAATTTGTTATAAATATTTTATCATATTTAAAACATATATCGCTTAATTTTTTTTCTAATGAAGAAATTTTTGTATTTATTAGGAAAATAAAATCATCTATTTTATTTTGAAAATTGGATAATTTTAAATTTATTTTTATTGTTTCTTCATTAGATGAAATTATATTTAATATTTTCATTATTTGATTATTTTGAGATGTTATTGTTTCCTCATTTAAAGTTGTTTTTTTTAATTTTTTATTTTTATATTAATTTTATAAATAATTAAATCTTCATTATTTTTATTTTTATATATCTTATTAATTTTAATTTTTAAATATCATTGAAATTATCTTTATTTTTAGCTGTCTCCTCAATAAGAATAGTACAAACTTTTCTTGCCACATTTTCATTTTCAGCATTAAAATTAAAAAAATTTCTTCCATCAATATTTTGATTAAAATTAATATATATTTGATTATTTTTCCAATTAACATTACTTATATAAAAATAATAAATTGTATTATAAATTTCAATATTATTATTCATGAATAATAAAGATGAATTTGTGAAAACATATATATTATTATTACTTCCTCTAACTAAATTGGTAAATATAAAATTATAATTAATTCCAGTGTTGCTTAATCTTTTTGGAATTATATCAAAATAATAAGCATCATCTTGATTAAATTCTTTAAAATATTTAAATTTTCCATAAAAAGGTCTTTTGATTCTTTTTCTATTCAATTGTGATTCATCATAAATTTCATTAGTATTAAATTCATTATCATCATAATTATCATTATTATTATGGGTTTTGTCAATTCCCAAAAGATTTCCTAATTTTGGATTATGAAAAAATTGTCTTACTTTTTTTCCAACTTTTTTATCTATAATATTAGAAATATTTCCAAAAACACCTTTTATTCCTATATTTATAAATTCTGATGTAATTGAATGTTTATATCTTTGCCATATTAATTTTCCAATTCCTTTAAAATCTCCTATATATTTTTTAATTGTATATGGTTCTAATTTTACTGAATGCTTTTTTTCAGTTAAACCTTTTGCTGCAAAAATGAAAAATGAAGAGCAATTAAATTTAGTTATTAATAAATGTTCAAGGCCATGTTTTGATATTTGGAAATCTAATCTTAATTGAGGAAGTTGGAAATTATCACCATGAAAAACTAAACCTTTTTTATTATAACTTTGAATATATTCTTTTATTTTATTTTGATATATATTTAAATTTATAGATTTATTTTGACTAAAATCTTCATCTATTAAAAATATTTTATCAACATTATAATTTTTAATTTTCATTCTATAAATAATATTTTTAATCCAATCCATTATATTTTCAACAAATTCTGGGTCAATATTTACTATTATATTTGATAGCATTAAAGCAAAACCTCCAATTTTCCATACATTATCATTTTTAAAATGATATATGGTATTTTTTAAGGATATACAAGGACTATTTAAACTATTAAAAGCTTTTATATATTTAGCATTATTATTTATTTGATTATATATACATAAATTCTCAAGAGAAAATTCTGTATTTAATATATCTTTTCTTAAAAGTCCAACATTTTTATCCCATCTTACTTCAAAAAATAAATTGTTTATTTCAATTAATAATATTTCATTTCTTTCATAATTAGTTAATTTTTTATTTTTAAATTCATTATCTCCAATCATGGATACTAAAATTTCATCTATTTTTGCTGAAAAATAGTAATTCTCAAAAAAATCTATATTTTTTTCAAAATTATTCTTAAAATAAAAACTAACTTTCATTTTCATTCCATTAGATTCAAGACACATAATAATATTTTCCCCTAAATCTACTTTTTTTTCTTGTACTTGTGAAGGAATAAATTCAAATTCTCCCATACATCCCCCACCGAACTGGAAATAAAATTTCATTAAATTCTGATCATAAATATTTAATATTTGTTTATCATTTCCTCGAATTATTTGATTAAAAGAATCATAATTCTTTTGATATATACTAAAAACATTATTTGTTAAATTATCAATTATTATTTTACCATTATCCAAATTAGTTTCAGCTACAAAAACATCAATTATTCCTTTAGCTGAGGATTTTCTTATTTCTAAATTAAACATATCAGCACCTATTCTAAAAGTATATGAACCAATTTCTTTTAAAGTAAAACTAGAAGTAAATTTTGAAAAATTATAATTATTATTATTAATATTAGATAAAGTATTTACACTGAACATAAGTGGGGTATTTTTTCCTCTATGGAAAAAATTGAAATTAATTTGACTCATAGGATTAACATCTATAAATTCTCCTGGATTATCTTGACTTGCTATTCTGAAATTTTTTGTTGATAATAAATTAGTAATTCTATAACTAGAAAAAATCCTATATACCATTGTAATAATATTATATTTATTTATTGTGTTATTTTTTATTGGTACATAAGATATAGAATTATCAATAATTAATTGAATTTGGTTTATTGGATAAGAATTATTATAATTATTACTTAATTTATTTGTTTTTAGATCTAGAATATAACATGGAGATGAATGAATAATGTCTTCTAAACTTATATTTTTTGATTTGTAATTATAAAAATCATGATTTATTGAAAATGATGCTTCTTTTACATTTATTTTTGAAGAAAATAAATATAAATTATTTGATATTTGAAAAGATATATTTTTAGAATTAATATAAAAATCAACTCCGGATTTATTTTCTAAAATTGATTCAGCATAAATTATTATTATTTTTTTATTATATTTCTTTTTTATTAATAAAGATAATCTAAAACTTTCATTATTATTACTATTTTTAAATTTCAAGAAATTTCCTTTTTCTTTTGGGATTTTTTGAAATAATCTTTTTGGTTTACTAGAAAAAGTAGTATTATTTGCAAAAATTTGTAAACTTATTTCACTATCATTATCATTATAAAAATCTAAATACATTTGTGAACATTTTTCAATTAAATACGTATTACCTTTTACTACCATACCTATATTACAAGGTAAACAATTAACGATAATATATTCACAATTTATTAGTATAGTTTTAACTTTAGGAATTTTTCTTGAAATACTCATTAATAAGACTGTTCTATCTATGATTATATTTTTTGTATAATTATCATCATTATTTAAACATACGATTTCATTAATACTAAAATTCATACTTGTAATATTAGATTTATCATCGATTAATTTGAAATTAAAATAAGTATTGGGATCATAATAAAATAGAGGTAGTCCTAAGCATGAATTTTTATCTAAAAAATAATTTGTATTTCCTTTATTTTGATTAAATATATTTATTTGTAATTGATATAAGCTTTTATTTTTAAAAATAATAGGACTATAAACAAATATATTTATTTGTCTATCTTTTGATAATACATTTTCTGATACAATATATAAATTATTATTTATATTATGGATTCTTGAACATATTCTTTCAATTGGAATAAAAAAATTTGTATTATTATCAACAGATAAATTAACTTGTTTTGGACCATATACTTTTACATCCCATTCATTTATATATTCTAATTCAATTTCTGAAAAAGATTCACAATAATAAGTATTATTTGCATATTTTATACAAAGTTTTACTCCTGTTTTATTAATTAATTTATTATTTGTTATTTTTGATAAATTTACTGAATTCATAATACTTGATTTGATTTCTATTTTATTATTTCCTATCATTCCATATTCATTATTTTTATAATTTTTATTTTCTTCAATTAATTTTTTAATCCAATTGTTTAGAGAATTTAAAGTAAAACTAATAGACATATCACTTATATTTACATTCATTTTATTTATATCAATTTGGAAATTTTTATTTTTGTATTGATTATCTCTATATTCTATATAATTAAATTGAATAAAAACATTTTCAATTGTAGGTTCCCATACACAAGAAATATAATTATAAGATAATAATAATAAAGAAAAATAAGAATTAATTTTATTGTCAGGGTCACATTGTAAAAATATCTTATTCAAATTTAACTGGGCAAATGGATAATAACTTCCAGATGAATTATCTATTAATGTTATATTAAAATTTTCAAAATTAAATTGGCCAGAAAATAATTTTTCAATGAATTCACCACTTATTAATCTTTGAAAAACATTATGATGATGTTCTCGATTATCTAAATTATTATTTCTATTTTTATTATTTGAATTATTACTATTTAATACTCTTTTTGCATTATCAATTAAAACTTTATTTAAATAATATACACGAAGAAAAGTTGATATATCAGTATAGGCTAAATTTATTATAAGAGTATTCAAAGCAACCATTAAATTTATATTTTTTTCAAATAAATTTATTTTTATTGATAAAAATTCATTTTTTGAATAAAATAATTTTCTAATTGTATTATTACTTGTAATGATACTTGAAATAGAAGATAATGTCGCTGAAAAATTTCCATTTGGAAATTTACTATTATTAACAGAATTATATATAACAATAAATTTTTCAACATTAAAACATAAATTTTCCTTTGCATCAAAAGTAGAAGGTATTAAAAATTTTGTATAATCAAAATTAAATCTTAATTGTGTAACTTTTGATAATCTACTATTATTATTAATACTATTATTAATATTTTGTCTTCTACTTTTTAATTCTTTTATTGGAATTGCTTTTTTGAAATAGTGATACAAAGCATAAAATGAATCTCCTCTTAATATAATACAATTTTTATTTATATTAATTGTAATAACTTTATTATTATTACAAAATAATTCTATATGATTTATATTTTTATTATTTTTATCATTACCACTTCTTAATAAAACTAATTCATTATTATTTACATCTATATACTTTAAAATCATTTTATTAATTAAAATACAATATTGTGTTTGTTTAATAAATTCATTTGCTATATTTATATTTTCAATATAATTTGATTTAATCTTAAATGAAGTAGATGAAATTATTATTTCTCCAATTTTTCTATAATTATTAGTACATAAGCATAAATTAATAATAGGTATTATAAAGTCTACTTTAATATTTTTTATATTCTCAGAATTATTTATAATACTTTTATCTTTTTTAACATTTGGTGGTTTTTTCAAATAAACAGCTATTTTTGTAATTAATAAAGTTAAATTATATAAGTCATCTTGAGATATCATAATATTTAATTCATTTGTTTGTATATCTAAATTTTTATCATTTTTTGGATTATATTTATATTTTATTTTTATTTCTTTTTCTTTCAGAATGATAAATCCTGAATTATTATCATTTCTTTTCATATATAAATTATCAAAATCTGCAAAAATTGTATTTTTTGTATAATTATGTTCATAATTTTTAAAATTAATATTTGATATATAAAAATTAAATTTATTAAATATTATGACTATATTTGGTACTACCAAGGATATATTTAATTTTCTAAAAATACCTTTTAGTCTTTTTTTATCAATCATTAAATTAAATGTTTCTTTGACAATCTTTATATATTCAGGATCAAAATATATATTTGGAGATTTTGCTTTTAAATCTAATTTTTTATTCATATAATTAAATTCGATATATGAATTATCTTTCATTTCCATAATATTTATAATATTTTTGAAATTATTTGCATTTATATAATTTAAACAATTATTTTCTGTCCTAAATATGAACGAATTAGGCTTTTTTTCACCAATTGTTTTTTTTATAATAAATAAAAATATATTATCCTCATTTTTATAATATAATTTCACTTCAGTAATAAATATTTTACAAGTATTTATTAATTGATTTATTAATTTTTCTTTTTTTGTATTATATGTATATATAGTGGTAACTTGGTTGTTAACTTTATTTTTACTCAATATGTCTTCATTTATATCTATATTAAAATCATTTTTTATCCTATTTGTTAATATAGTTTCATATTCTTTGAATTCCGTTGATTTTAATTTTAATATATATAAAAATAAAGGTGCAGATTTATCGGTTGATAAATTAAATGTTCCTAATTTAAATAATAAACTTTTATTATTATTATATGATAAAGTTAAATTTGATATGACTATACTTGTTTTAGATTTTTTTTCATTTAATTCTATTGATAAATTTTTTACAAATATATTAATATCTAATTTTTTCAATATTTCGTCATCAATCTTCAATTTTTTATATATTTTATAATCAAATCCATATAATAATTCTTCATTTGTTTTGTATAAACTATTTGAAATATGTTGAACAACTTGGTAATGCATTTTTAATTTTGTAATTTCCCAAAAAAATATAAAAATAAAATCTGATATTTGTGGTTGTATAATTATTTGTAATTTATCATTTAAAGTTAAATTAAATTTTGTATTTTCTTCATTTTTTAAAAATTTTATTTCATAATTATTTATTATAATATTTGAATTATTATCTTTAGCATTTAAATAAAAATTAATTGAAGTTTTATTAATTACAAAATTTATAATATCAATATAAATACAAATATTATTAGTACTATTAATTATATTAATACTTGGTATATTAGAAAATTTAATTTTGTCTATAATCGAAAAATTATTTTTATGTCTTTTTTGTTTTAAATTTTTCTTAATAAAAAATCTATTTTGATTTTCTTTTTTAATATCTGTAGAAGATAATGAATAATAAAAATTTATTATATATAATATTATTTTTTCATTTATTTCAAAATTTTTAAAGCCAAATACGATTTCATAAATATCTTTATTTTTATTAAATTTTATTATTTCATTTCCTTTCTCATTATTTTTATTTTTGAGAAAACTAAATTTTCTATCAAATCCAATATCCTCAATTATTACTTGGAAATCTTTTGTATCATTATTTTTATTTATATTAATGATTGGGTTAATATTTTTAATATAAACTGAATGACTAGAATAAAAATAATTTAATAATAATTCTATTTTATTTAGAGTAATATTAAATGAAATATTATTAAAAAAATTTTTAAATTTATCAATTATTTGCTCTTCTTTTTTTTCTTCATCATTATTATTTTTTTCACTTTTAATTTTTTTATTAGATAAATAATTAATAATATTTTCTTGAGAAAATGCATAATTTAAAGCTTGTTTTTCTTCTTCAGTTAATTCATTTTTCTTTTCATCATCACCACCACCTCCAAAAAAAAAATTAAAAGCATTAGCTAATTTATTCCCTTTTTTATTTTCTAATAATTGACTTTCAACTTTTTCTTTGCATGATTGTAATAAATATATTTCTTCAGGTAAAATTATATAATTATTAATTATATTATTATCGCCTTTATCATTATCTTTATCATTTATTGAATTAATACATTTTTTAGAAAATTTGATTTGTGTAGATTGAATTAAATCAAAAATATATAATTTTTCATATGATTTATATTTTTGTAGTTTTATAACAGTTTTAATCGCCCAAAACCACAATTGGGAATAATACACTTTTTTATCATTAATTTTTTTAGGTTTATAAAAATCAATTAATTTCTTATATCTAATATATCTTTTATTATAACTAGTATCTTTAAATTTTTTTACTATATGCATCACACCCATATAAACATTTCGATTAATTTCAAAATATAAATCAGAGACTTCAATTTTTAAAGAATTTGGCGTTTTTATATCTTTGCTACTATTTATATTTATTCGTATATTAAATTTTTTTATTACATCAGCTTTATTTTTCACATTTTTAGAATCATTAAAAATTAAATTAATATTATTTATTTTAATTCCATCGTTTTCATTATATATAATATTATCTATTTTAAATAGAAATATATAATTATTACATTTCAAAAAAATTTCAATATCATTTAATTCTATTATTAGTCCATTTAATGCTCTTTTTATTAAGGAATCAAGTAATCCTTTTAAAAAAGAGGATTTTTCTTTCTTTTCTATTTTATTAATTGTTTCTTTTATAAATTTTTCTATTAATTTTTTCCTTTTTTCAATTATTAATGATTCTATTTGGTTATCATTTAAATCATTTATTTCAAGCATTACTTGAAATTTAGATAATTTTAAAATAAAATTTGTTTTATCATCAGGAATATTTATTTCAATTTTTTCTGTTTTTAAATCTTTTATTGATAATTTTGGAATAATATTAATTGGCTTTTTGATACCTGTGATATTCAGATTTAGAAAACCATTTTTAAAATTTGTTGTAAATTCTTCTTTACTTATTTCTGGATTTATATATTCAGTAAGGTATTTACTGGTTAATCCATAGATTTGTTCCCCATATAGGCGAAAATTAATAGTTGACATTTATATAATTTAGTTTATTTATTTAATAATTAGATTTTAAAAATTTAATATAAATAAAAATTCAATAAATAAATAATTTTTTTTTAATTAAAAATAATAATTGGGGATTGGGGATTGGGGATTGGGGATTGGGGAT
>JAJJLB010000086.1:0-10848 GCA_023806845.1 Diplodinium flabellum
CAATCCCCAATCCCCAATCCCCAAACCCCATATAATTTATGAAATAATAAATATTATTTAATTAATTATTAATTATTTTTTAAATACTAACTTAATTTAATTTATTAATAATTATTTTTTAAAAATAATTAATAATTTTACTTAATTTTAATTTATTTTAATTCATTATCATCTAATAACAAATTTTCATTTTTGTCTTTACTGTCTGCATCAGCAAATGATATTTTATTAACTTGTTGTAAAAGATCTTTTGTTTTACGGTTATAAATGAAAATAATAACAATTAAGGCTATTAAAATTATTAAAATTGCACTACCAATAGAAGCAACAATTGCAATTATAACTTCTTTATCATCATCATCATCATCGTCATCACCTATTGGTTTATCGTTATCATTAATATCATCATTTTTAATGTCATCAACAGACTCATAAGCCTCATATTCAATAATAGGGCCATCTTTTATTTGAGCAATAATTTCTATATAATCTAAATTTTTAGAATCAAAATCTAAATCTTCGTATTTCATAATAATTCCATCTCCTGAAGGATTATAAGTTTGAACAACAGTTGGTGAATTTGCAGTAAAAGCAATCGTATCTGCAATTTCATCTTGAATTTTATCATCTTTTTTAGCAACTTTTAATGAATATGTTACATCTACATTTTTATTATCTATTCTATTAAATTTAACTGTTAATACAGAATTTTTAAAAGTTTTCAAAATTTTTTTATTATTATCCAAAATTTTATATTCTAAGAAATTTTTTCTATCATTTGAATTAATATATTTAAATGCATAATTATTTAATCTTGAATCCTTTTTATCATCTTCTGCAAATACATTTAGATATATATATTCACATTCTGGCTTTTTAAATGTTACAAACAGTTTACCTCTTTCTTCTTTTATTTCTTCATTAATTAAACTTATATTTTTTTTTTCATTTGGTGATTTATTTATTGCAAACTTGACATTTTTACTATTTGCAGCAAATTGTATACGCATATCACCAGTAGAATTATCTACCTTTAATTTATAACTAACAACTTCATTTTTTTTTATATTTCCATATTGATATATTTTTTCAGTAACCGGAATTTCACTTTTTTTTTCAAATGCAGTTAATTCTAATCCTATCTTTGTAAATTTATTATTATCATTTCTTTTTTCAAAAGATAAATAAAGTGTTTGATTATTTACATTATTAAACTTTTTAAGATCATCAGAAGATAAAAACAGATATCCTGCTTGAAGTGCTGGATCATATTTTCCTTCTAAAGCATCATCATTATTTATTTTTGATTGAGCTCCTGTCTTTATATTATATATAGTAGTTTGTGAGACTATTTTTGCTTTAATACTTAAATCATTAGGATTTATTTTAATAAATCCATTTGTAGAATTAAATTTTAAATCATGGAAATTAAAGAAAATATTTATATCATCTAAATTATTTATTTTTGAATAATAATAAATTGGAAAATCTGATTTTTTATAAACTATTTCAGAAGTTTTTCCTAAACTTATTTCATCTAAATTTAAATTTTCAGTTCTTAAATAATATTCTAAATAAAAAGCAATTCCAGGCTTTTCTGCTTCTTGATTTGTTTCGTTGTTATATCTTTCTTCTTCATTATAATTTATATTTTCTATTATCAAATTTTCTTCATTTCCATCATTAGGAATTGCTAAAGATATTCTATCATCTCGTCCCCTTATAAAATATTCAACTTTGTCATCATCTTTGAAATGCATTTTTATACTTCCATAAAGAGATACTATATTTATTAAAAGAGGTTTAGTTATTTGGAATTTTAAATTAATAGAAGGGTCATTATTTACAGCGAAAAGTTGAACTGAACTTGGATTTGGACTTAATTGATTGTCAAATGTTTTAAATGAAGAAATAAATTCTATTATATCTGATTTATCAGAAATTACACTTACATAAAAATGACTATCAGAAGGAGGTAAAGTCACGAAAATAAAATCAATTTTATCCCTTTTAGTATTATATTTAGAATTATTATCCTCTCCAGGAATTTTTTTATTTAAACTATCTTCATCAAAATTATCATATATTTTGTTATCTATAAATTCTCCATACATATATGTTGAAGCAGAATTAGACTGAGATTTAGCATAGACAAGTGTATCATAAATGAAATCAAATTCTTCATATATTACCATAAAAAGACATCTAAATTCATTGTTTTGAATTTTTTCTGGTTTACATAAAGTTTTTTGATCAGAATCAACTTTATATATATTTAAATCTTTTTTAAAACGAACTCTAAAAGAATAAGAATTACCATAAGGTGATTCCAAAATTTCTGAATAAACTCCTATTGTAAGATAATTATTATTATCATTATTTACTGAACCTTCAATTTCTGTTTCGAATACTGTATCAGATCTAGATTCAAATTTCTTGAAATTATTATTAATTAAAGGTCTTTCTTTTCCAATATTTAATAATAATATAGTTGAATCGGATTGCCAATCAATTTCTACTTTTTTAGCATTAAAAGGTATATTTAATTGATAAAATTCATACATATCTTGATTTTTCATTTTAACTTGATCAGCTAAAGACCCTATAATATATTGCTCTGGTTGAATTTGAATTATAGTTCCATTTTTTTTTAATTCCCCATTAGGAATTAAATTTACAGTTATAGATAATTGAAAAGACCTCAAATTATCATCGAAGGACCCAGAAGTAGAAGATTCAATAGATATTAAGAAATAACAACCATTTTTACATTTTTCTGTATCTTTAGTTTCAAATGATACTTTTTTATTATAAAAATCATAAGGTAAAGTATTATCTTCTGAGCTTGGAAGTTTATATTGTCTCCATTCTGGATTATTATCCCCTTCTCCATCAATTGGAACAATTTTTGCATATATCATTCCACTTCCTCTTGCAAAATCTACTGTAACAAAACCTTGGTCTTTTGAACCCAATGTTGTGAATAAATTAAGCTTATTTGTACCGGAGATAAAATCTTTTTTAGCAACTCCTTTAGGAAGATAATATGGAATATTGCCAATTTCCCTTATTGATATTTCTAATATAGGATTATTTTTATCATCTTTTATTTCTTCAACTACTCCTATTGAAACAATAATATTGCATAAATAATCTTTTTCACAATTTTCATTTATTTTATTTTCATTTACATACAATAGTTTACTTTGAGAGAAATAACCAGTCTCAGTCTTATTATGATTATATGTTATTGTATATGTATAATTAGCTGAATTTATGACGTTAAAATAAATATTTACTTCTTTATCTTTATTTATATTAGGATAAATATATTTAAATTTATGTTCTATTTTTGTGAAATGAATTCTTTGAGGAATTCCTTCTGTTACTAATATTTCTTTTTGTGCAAAATCATTGTTTTCTTCCATTAATTCAATACTATTTACATATACCATGCACATATCATTATTATATCTTGTTTGATAATTCTCTTTTAATTTTATTTTATAAGTATAAACCTTTTCTTCCTCTGATATTTCTTCATTTTCTATAATTTCTTCACCATAATTTCCATATGATTGTATTTGTTCATAAACTCCATTATCTTTCACTCTATTTATTTCCAACTTACAATTTAAAGAATAAAAACTGATATAATAAGTTTCATCTTTTAATAATTTAGTACTATGAATTTTAATTGTTTTTTCATTTTCAGTATCATCTTTTTTAATTGGAATTAAATAATTAATACCTGTATAAATATCATTAGTATATTCATCATCTGATTTTCGAATTAATTTATATTCTATAATATAATAAGAATTCATTTTAGCTACAATATTAGCTTCGACTCTTTTTAAATTATAATTTTTATTAAGAGGAATGCTATAAAATATCTTATTAGATAAAATATATTTGTCGGAGTCTATATTTTTATTAGTTGCAGCATTCTTTAATTCTAAAGAAATATCTCCATTTATAATAAGAATGTCAAGTTGAATTTCATCAACTTGTTCTTCTCCAGAAATATCAATATAATAATGAGAATTTTGTTCTTTTAATATATATTGAGAAAAAGTTTTTCCTTCAATTAAAAATATTTTATCTAAATTTCCATAAATCGAAGTATAGAATTCGCAAATATCAACTTGATTATTATCATGTAAATCTTCACATTTAACAAACATTATATATTGAGAAGCATCTATAGGAGAATTTTTTTCTTTATTATGCCAAGTTGACATAAGATTTATATCATTTATTTTAATTATATCATCATTTCTTTCATCAAACTCACATAAAGGATAATTATCACATTTATAAATATACATAGTAGGTAATCCTTTTTTAGCTAGCATATTATAGATTATTTCTTCAGAATTAGAATTTAAATTTATACCATTGAAAAATGAATAACTTCCTTTATCTAAAATTCTGGGATAAATATTTCCATTTGATTGAGGAACAAATAAATTTGGAAATCCATATTGTTTACTTGGTTGAGTTAACTGTAAAGTATAAGCTAAATCTTCCGCATCTTCATTAGGAATGGAAATGCATATATATTTTATTTCTTTATTTTCTGGAACATAATTATAAGTAAAATATCCTTTTATGTTGCTTACTTGCTCTTTTACAATTTCTATGGAATTTTTATCTTTAAGGCTTATTGTTCCTTCTTTATTATAGAATAATCCAACTATAATAGCAGTTTTAGTTTTATCAATAATAGACTCATCTATTGAATAACATTCTTCTGCTATAATATTTTTTTTTAATAATCCCGTTAATTGATATCCATTTGATTTTAAAACATTCACATCTGATTTTTTATCAATTATTAATTTACTTCCTAAAGAAATATAATCACCTTCTTCTGCGGTGATTGTTAAATAAAAATAGCTAAATGAATTTATATAAGTAGTTAATGCTTGACCTACTAAAATATCTTGTCCTGAAAAATTTTCTCCTTTGCTTGTTTTTACATTTATTGTTATTGGTTTTCCACCAGTTGCATATAATGATAAAATTTGGTTTTTGTTAGAGTCAGAGTTCTCATTTAAAATTTTAAATGTCATTTGTTTATTTTTTTCATTTACATAGAAATTATAATTGAAATTAGGTGAATTAAATTCAATATTTTCTTCTCCAGTTATATCCATTAAATAATTGCATCCTTTATTTTGACACTCTACTACAATATAAAAATATTCTTTATTTTTATCTAATTGATCTTTTTTTATCCATATTTCAACATTATCTTCTGTACCTAATTGGGCCAATTGAATTCTATCGGTTTTTCCCATTTTATCATTAGGAGTAAAAGATATAACTTTATTTGTTTTATCATTTGATGATAATTCAAATTTAATATATTCAGGAATATTATTTACATTTTTGAAATTTAAACTATATCTTTGAATTTTATAAGCATTAACAGCCTTTCCTATATATCTATTATTTTCTAAATCATATTCCAAATTTATTAAGTTTTCTGAAGGTTTAATTTCATCAGGCTCTACTTCTTCATCTTGAACAATTAAAGGCTTATATAATAAAAATTCTTTATTTGCATCATCATTAACTTTTGCTAAAACTTTAATATAACTAATTTTCTCTTTTATATTTCCAAAATCTGCTTTTATTTTTCCATTTGTATCTTTTTCGGGATTATCTAATTGAATATAAAATCCTTGAGAATCAGACATAGCAATTGTATCAATTTTTTCCCCTTCTATTATATTATTTTTATAAAGTCCTTTTATGAAATAACTTACATCATTATGTTCTACAGGAGAAAATGAAATACTATAACCATAACTATTTTCTAATGTTAAATCATCTTCTTTAGGTTGAAAAGAATTAAAATTATTTTTTTCTGCATTATTATATTTAAAAATATAATTTGTTAATTGTGGATTTTCATTTGCCTTCTTAGATGAAACAGTTAAATATATATAATCATCTAATTTCTCATTTTGAACAATATAAATATATCTTCCATATTCATAATTATTTTTTAAAATTTTTGGACTGGCATTAGGATTTTTACTATATGCAAGAGACATTGTAATATCATCATTATTTGAAGCAAATTCAATTCTCATATAAGGTTTATTTCTATCAGCTCTTAATTTATAAATATATTTAGAAGGATTATTTTTATTTGATAATTTATCATTATAATAAACATTTTCCGAAACAAAGTAATCTACATATTCTAAACTATTTTCTTTTGATATACTTATTTCTACACCAAGTCTTTTAAAATCATTTTGTACACCTTTTTCCAATTCTACAGCTAAAAATAAAGTCGGATTTTCTATATTATTAATATTAAGTTCATTCAAATCTTTTGAAGTTAAAGATAAAAGAGCAAAAGGGCCATCAGCAGTACCAGAAATAAAATCACCTGTTTTAGTTGGCCTGTGATCTTTATCGATTGTTGCTCTGTATGCTTCTTCTTCACTTAAAATTTTTGCCCAAATATTATATAATTCTTTATCATATGTTAATTTTTCATAAGAATCCTTATAATAATTATAAAAAGTAAAACTTATAGTAATTTCTTCATTTGAAATTGGAGAAAAGTAATTTAGGGGGAATTTTGCTTCTCTATAATTTAACTCGATTGATCTACCTACTTTTAATTGATCAATATTGTATTGATCATTCCTTGGATAAAAAGTCATATAAAAAACAAATCCTGATTTATCTTGGGTAGTAGTTTTAGAAACTACTCTTAAATGTGTTTGATTTTTTGCTATTGTTGATTTCGTTGTTAAAGTTAATCTATCTTCATATCCATTTAAATAATATTTTGTATTTTCTTCTTCTACTGTGTCCCAATAAAATTCTCCTTCCCCTTCTAAAGATACAATATTTACTAAGAAATCTCGAATTGTTTCAAAATCAAATTCTATTGAGTTTTTTCCTAAAGCAAAAATTTGAGCTGTACTTGGATTTGGTATAAAAACTTGATTATTAGAAAATTTATATGTTGATGATAATACTTCTATATTTGCCTTAATATCAGTATATACTAAAAATATTAAACTTTTACTTCTATTGATATTCTCTATATACATAAATTTTTTTCCATTATCAGAAGAATAATCTTTATTCATATTTTTAAAATAATTATAAACTTCTGTTATATCATTTTTTTCTATTACAGCGGCGTTAACTAAAGAACCTTCATAAGATAATTCAGCTTTTTCATTTAAAGTTCTTGGATATACTATTAGATTATTTTCATTATCTCCTTCATCAAAAAGAACGGCAAAAGCACAAGCATATTTATTTTTATATTCAAATGGTTCACATTGAACTTTTTGATCACTTCTAATATGAACTAAACTGAAAGATTCTTCAATTATCTCTGACATAAAAATTTTAAAAGCATAAACTGAAGTATATAAAGAATCCATTTTTTCATTATATATTCCTAAAGTTAAATGAATATTTTTTAAAGTATCTTTTCTACTTCCATCTTTTTTATATAATTGATTAAGAATTTCCTCTTTGGTCATTTTAAATAAAGTATCAAATCCTTTTCTTTCGAATATAAAATCTTTTTGATCAATTTTTGGTTTTTCTTCTCCTATATTTACAAGAAGGGAAGATTTATCTGCTTGCCAGTCTATATATACAATATCTGAATCAAAAGGTAAATTTACTTCAAAATATTCTAATATATCTCTATTAGTTGGGAAAAGATTTCCTATAACAAAATCATCAACTTTTATTTTTACTTTTGGTACAAAATTTTCGTCTAAATAATAATCACTCAAAATTATTCTTGGAATAATTGAAATTCTTAAAGGAGTTAGAGCCTTTTTTTCATCTTTTTTTGGATTATCTATAGGAACAGAATTTTCTACAGTTAATAATATATAACAACCATCATCACATTCATCAGTATCATCTAAATTTATATCTATTATTTTAAGATATGGATCATATTCTAAACCTCCTTTTTCGTTTAAAAATTGATACATTCCACGCCAATTTGGATTATCGTCTTTAACATTTTTGTTAACTACTTTTGCATAAATATTACCACTTCCTCTTTTATAATCAATAGTAATATCTCCAACTTCATTTTTTTCAACATCTAAATAATAATATTTTTTTTCTTTTACGAATAAATTGTCTTGTTTTACTGCATTCTTTTCTTAATAAATAGGAGCTACATTAACTTGATAAAATGTTGTTTCAAGTTTACTGGATATTTCATCAGATGGATTTTCTAATTCAATATTTATTATTAATTGTACAAACTTCATCTTTTTCAAGACAATTATCTTCTAGAATTTGAGGTAATAAAAATATTTGATCATTTCTAAATATATTTACTGTTGTATATTTGTCATATCCAAAGAATATTTGTACATTATAAGATGTTTTATCAATTAAATTAAACCCAATAATAACAGCTTTTTCAAAATTGCTTACATGGAAAGCATATTTTATCATGTAATATTTGTTTGTAAATATAAAAAGTTGTGTAACACCCTCACTAACTGAAATATAATTTTCTTTACCTTCATGTGTATTAACTATTTCTAAACTTGATATATATAATAAACAATCTTTTTTTAATTTATCATTTTCATTAATATTAACTTTAAAACGTTGTTTACCAGTATAAAAATTAGTATCATCTATATCTATTATAGTTTGAGAATAACTATCATGGACGGGAACTTCTTCTAATTGCTCATTATAATCGTCATCATAAATCGTTCTACTTATGTTAAAATGACAATTTTGTGAAAAAAAGCTAATTAAAAATGGAGTTGACTTTGAAAATCCCATATTTTCAAAATTAAAATATTTATAAGAATTGACATCTATAGTTTGAATATAATTTACTCCTGATTCTATATAAATTTCTTCATCTACATTTTCTTTATAAATATAATAAAATGCTATTAAATAAAATGAATTATTTTGAGCTTTTACATTAAAATCTATTGTAGTATCACCAGATTTAATTGGAATAGTGGATATTATTTTGTTTGATAAGTAATTTTTTTCAGTTCCTTTATTTTGAATATTTTCAAAATCTACATCTCCACTATAAACAGTTAATTCTAAATTTACTTGTATTATATTTTGGTTAGGTGGGACAATTATTGTATATAAATCTTTTTCATTTTTTAATAAATATTGACTGAATGTTTGACTTTCAACAAGATATAATCTATCTTTATCAGTAAAAATAGAAGTTTCAAATTCACAAAAAAAAGTATTATCTTCTTTGCTTTTTCCTTCTAAACACTCAACTATCATTAAAGGTTGAAAAGGACTTATAGTAGTATATTCTTCTTCTTCATTTAAATAAAAACTATAAGTAATCATTCTATTTGAATGGTGAGGATTTTTATAATATGAACTATTTTCATCATATTCGCAATTAGGATAATCTGAACATCTATCAAAGTGCATATTTGGGAATCCTTTTCTTACTTTCATATTAAAATTTATTTCTTTAGCTTCTTTATTTGGTTCCCTTCCTTGAAATACTGCTATTTCACCTCTCTGTAAATAATGAGTGTAAATAACACCTGGTAAATGAGGTGGATATATAAATTGATTATATTTATAAAAAGAAGGTAAAGTTAATTGTAAAGAAAATATAATTTTCTCTGAATTATTATTGCTTATACAAAATTGTATTTTATTAATTTCAAATCCATAAATTATTTTTTGAATTATTCCATTTTCAATATCTTCTTTAGAATTCTCATCAGTAATTCCATTTAATTTAAGATAAGTTTGAGCTTTTAGCGGATAAATATTACCATCAAGTCTTAATTCATCTGTTTCAGTTATTTCTGAATCATATTTTATAGGGAAGCAAATTTCTTCATCATTTTTAGTCAACATTCCCATAAATTCTAAATAATTAATCTCTAACTCATTTCCCACATTTTTTTCAATATAAAGACTTCCAACAGTAATATAATCACCTTTTTTAGCATTAACTTTTATACCATATTTTCCATTTCCATCAAATTCTGCAGAACTAATTTTTCCAAATGTAAAATCGCTTTCTTCTTTTTCAAGATTTCCAAAATCAAAAGTAGCTTCTGGTTTATTTTGTCCTTTTACCCAAAAATTAACTCTGATATTCTCTGAGCTTGTTAATTTTCTTAATGAATAATCTGAATCATACTCAAATTCAAATTCCATTGATTCAATAAAATCATTTACATAATAATTATATTGTTCACCTATAGGAAGATAGCATTTATCTGTTAACTTTATATCTATATCATATTCACAAGACTGATCTCCTAGGCATTGAACACATAAATATTCTTGTCCGCCTTTAGTTTCTTTTAAAAATAAATTAATAGGACCATTTGGATTCTTAGCTAAAGAATTTCTTTGTTTTTTACATTGAGAATCTCTTTTTGAAGTATAGACTATTATTGTTGATTCGGTTGTAGGTGTAATTTTTATATGTGCATATTTTGCACCAGCTGTAGTAAATTCTAATAGATATGTTTTTGAATCTTGTCCTGATTCGCTAATTTCATCACCATCAATATTAATTGTAGTTACATCATTACTTTGTGCTCTTATCACTGAGAAAAGAAGAATTAATAAAATAAAAAGTTTGAATGGCTTTATTACCATCTCTAACTATATATATTTAATTAAAAAAATTTTCAAGATAAATATGATTAAAAATTAATAAATAATAATAAAATAATAAAAATTATATTTAAATAATTATCATAATTTATATCAATTTAATTATTATTTTTTTTTAATTTTTATTTTTTAAATTTAATAAATATGGGGATTGGGTATTGGGGATTGGGGATTGGGGAT
>JAJJLB010000087.1:0-10764 GCA_023806845.1 Diplodinium flabellum
AATCCCCAATCCCCAATACCCAAAAGACTTTTCTATTTTAATAAAGTAAAATATAAATTGTAAATTATTTATTTTTAAAAATTTATTTTATTTAAAATGGATAAAGAAACAAAAAAGTTAATATTTAAGCTTTTATTATCAAATAATATACTTATTATAATTAGTCTTATATTCATATTATTTTTTGTTTTAAATAAAAATTATATATATGTGGCAAATCCTAAAAGAATAAGAAATAAGAATAATGAAGTTTGAAAAGCCTTTAAAAAAGTTAACTATATATAAATATTTGATTTTAAATTAAAAATAAACAATTATAATAAAACTAATAAATTAATAACTTTAACTTTAATAATAATAATATTAAATAAATTATATTTAAAACATAAATCTTTTTTAATACCTTAAATTAAATTTTTAAATATAATATTAATTATTTAATCTATAAAAAATAAAATTTAATTATTAATTGCTATAAATATAAAATTATAATAATAATTTTTATTGTATTATTAATTTAACCAACCTCATATTATCACATTAAATTAAATCCATCATCATCTTCATCATCCATAAAATTATTCCCATTATCAATTCCATTATTATTATTTATATTAGCAGGAGAATTAAAACCTAACCTATTAATTAATCCTTCTTCTATTATTTGCATAAAATCCGGATGACATGAATTTATTTTATTATAATTATCATTTAAAAATCCTTGTTCTTTTATCTCATAAATATATGGAGCAATCCATTGAATTTTATTTTTATTATTAAAGAAATATTGATATAAAGATGAGTATTGATACATCACTGATGATAAATTATATATAATATTTAAAACAAATTCAGATTCTTTAATATTATAATAATAATCAAATAAAGATAAAGCTTGTGGATCTTTTGAATTTAATTGGAATAAAGTTTCTAATCTTATATTGGTTAATGAATCATTTAATGAAAATAAACTACATATTTTATTAAATATTATTTCTACTGTATTAATTTTATTATTTAATTGACGAAGATAATTATTTATAATAACTAATAAATTTGTAGATATTTCTTCATCTTCATAACATAAATGACAAATTAATTCATTTGTACAATTATGTGAGGATAAATACTTTATTATAAAATCTTCATTAAAGATTAAATTTATATTATTTGGTAGCTTTGGATATAAATCAAATTTTTCTATATCATTTTCTTCATTATTATTATAATAGTTAGGATTAATTGCTATAAAATATGGACTTAATTGTTTTTTTATATACATTCCCTTATTTATTGAATGCAGAATAATTTCAGAAAATATTTTTTCATAATTTTCATTTACTTTGCACCCTTTGTTTCCACCCATATATAATGATGGATTTTCTTCACTTTTAAAATAAGGAATATTTAAGCTATTATTAGTAATAAAAGAAATTAATGGAATAAGTTTATTTTCTAATAATAATGATATTTCAGGGAAAGAACTTACACAAAAATAAAATAAATGTAAAAACATTAAATCTACAGTATATTCTTTTCTGCATCTTTCTAAATTATTACAAAATAATATATTTATAAATCTTAATAAAGAACTTTCATAATCTTGGATTATTTCATATTTATTTAAAGTTTTATTTTTGGAAATATATTTAAATTGTTTAGACATTATTTTTAGGTTTTCTTTTTCATAATTATATACATTTTCAAAAATATTTTTGAAAAAATCATAAATTTCTTTATTTATAGACATCATATCTTGACTTTTAGAGCCACATTTAAATAATAAATCTGTGAAAAAGTCTATATGCTTTTCCATTAATTTTATAATTGACAAACAAAATATTTTATTTGATGAAATATGATTATTTAATATATTTAAAAATGATGATATTTTTGAATTATTATCAAAATATTGTATAGCAATATTAAATGTATAATATACTAATAATTTTATAACTTTTTTATTTGTATAATTTTTTTTAATAGTTAAATTTTTACTTTTAATTTTTTCAACCGTTATTTTTTTTATTAATTCTTCAATATTTTCTGGAATTTTATAATTTTCAATATTATTCTGTTCTTCCTCATCTATTTTATTAATATTTTCATATTTTTTATCATTTTCATTTATTATATTAATATTTTCATTGTTTTTTATTTCATTTATATTTTCATTTTTATCCATTTCTAATAATTTATTATAAAAAAAAACTTTATTTCTATATAATTTACTAATTGAATTTTCTTTATCATTATTAGAATTATTTAAAGTATTAAAGGAGTAATTTACAAATTTAGAAAGAAAATCTTGATATAGATTACTAGTATAAGTTTTAATACCTAAATAATTAATATTTTCTTTATAAACTTCATTTAAGATATTTTTATTAATATTAATTTCTTTTATAATTTCTTTATTTCTAAATAAATTTTTTTTTGTATAAAATAATAAATAAGCCGTTCTCCCGAATTGCTCCCCACCACTATTATTGCTATTTTTATTTCCAAAACATTCTTTTTCCAAATCTTTTTCAATATTAAATTCACTTATAACATTATCATTAAATTGATACCATTTCCCTGATTCTTGATCCATTATTAAAGAATAATAATGTCCACTTTGTAAACTAGAGCCACTATGTATTAATATTCCAGTTAAAACATAATTCATTTTTTCATCTATTAAATTTTCTTTTTCTTCATCTGTAATATTTAATAAATCTTGCTTTAGATTGGGATCATTCATTCTAAGATATGCTCGTGTCCATTTTTTAAAATTTATTTCATTAGGGAAGACTAAATAATCATTTAATTTTTTATTTGTAAAAGTAACAAAATCAAATTCAAATCTTTTTAAATGAATAATAATTTGATTCCCTAATTTTTTTAATGAACTGCTTTTTCTTATAGATAATTTTTTTTTATATTTTTCAACATAATATTGATTTTCTCCATCTAATATTTCTCCTTTTATATAAGCATCTAAAGCTTCTTCTAAAGTTTTATGTCCTTTTATATCTAAAGTAACTCTATAAAAATCCTCATCAGTTTTTGAATAATATGGATTATTTTTATCTAAAGAGACAATCTCATTTGCTATTTTACCTTTAAATGAATTTTCTAAAAAATATTCTTTTCCATATTTTTTTGCCTCTTTTTCTAATTCATCGCATAAAATTGTCAAAAATTCATCTGAATCTTGTTGAACACCGAATTGTATTGGTTCTCCATTAAATGCTTTTTTGAAACTTTTAACAAAAGAATAGGGTGGATAAACATTTAAACAACTATATTTTAAATTTGCAAAACCTAATTGCATATTATATAATACTGAATTTTCTAAATTTTCATTTTTTAAATCAATATCAAAACTGTATAAATCTTTTGAAAATAAAGGATTCATAAACATTTGTTGGAAAAGACTATTCAAATAACAAGTTGCTCCGAAATTTCTTAAACCTATTAATTTATCATTTATAGGGTCTCTTAATTTAAAATCTGTACTTATTCCTTGTTTTTTCTTTATTAATTTATTATGATGTTTTACTAATTTTGGTAATATTTGATATAGATATTTTGAATCTAAAGATATTATATTTGATATTAAATTATAAGAATGTTTACGTAAGTCTTCCCAATTAAATTTATATGAAGTAATATTATTTGTATTATTAACTTCAAATAGGCATTCATATAATATTTTTAATATATCTATATTTTCATTTTTTTTCAAATAATATTTAATAAAAAAATTATAAAATTTATGACAACAACATAATAGATATATATTATACATTATATTATGTTTCTTTTCAATAAATTCATTATCAGGTAAATTACAATTTTTATAAATAGCATTTATTAAATAAGATATTATTTTATAAATAATAAAATTCTCTATTTCTTCTTCTTTATAATATATTTCTTTAAAAGATAATAAAAAGCCATATAACATATAAAATTCTTGGCTAAATAATTCTTCTGTAATAACTTTATCTTTATATAGTATTAATAATATAGTATGTATTAGATTTTTATCATTATCTAAATTATTAGCATTAATTTCATAATCTTCTTCTTCCTCTTCAATTTCTTCTTCAATATTTTCTTTTTTATCATTAATTTTCATTTCATTATTTTTTTCTGATTGTTCTAATAATATCTGATTATTTCTTGGCTCACAATTTTCATCTTTTAAAATATTATTTTCATTTATTTCTGTTTTTTCCTCTTTTTCTTTATTTTTTTCTTCTTTTTGATTTTTTTCTTGTTCTTCTAAATTTTCTTCTTTATTAGCTTCATTTATTTCTTCTTTTTTTGTTTTTTTTTCTTCTTCTTCTTTTACTTCTTTTACTTTTAATTCTTTTTCTTCTTTATTATTATTTATATCATGTTTTATTTCATTTTTTTCTTTTACTTCTTTTTCTATTTTACTATTTTCTCCTTCTTTGATAATATTTTCTTTATTTTTTTCTTGATTTTCTTCATTCTTTTCTTCTTTCTCTTCTTCATTCTTTTCTTCATTATTAGTACCCTCTTTATTTTGACCTTCTTTTTCTTTTAAAATATTATCTTTTTCCATTTTAATTTCCTCTTTTTCTTCTTTTCCTTGTTTTTCTTCTTTTTCTTCTTTTTCTTCTTTTTTATCTTCTTTATTTTTATCTATTTCTTTTTCCTTATCTTCTTTATTTTCTTCTTTTTCTATTTTTTCGTCCTCTTTTTTTACATCTTTTTTAACTTCTTTTATATCTATTTCTTTTACTTCTTTTTTGTCTTCTTCTTTTTGCATTTTTTCATCTTCTTTTTTGTTTTTATTAATAGAATCATTTTTATCTTCTTCAGATTTTTTTTCATTTTCAATATTTTCTTTAATTATTTCTTTTTTCTTTTTGATTTTTTTCTTTTTTTCAAAATTATTTAAATTTTTAACCAAGATTTTGACAAAATTAAACGCTATAATTCTTAATCCCTTATTTTTATCACTTGATATTAATTGAATTATACTATTTTCTTTTTTTTCTTCTTCTAAAAATGATTTTATTGATTGTGTATTAATACTAAAATAAATTAAATACATTTCTAATAAAGATGCTATAATAGCTCTATTATTTTTATTAAAATAGAAAGCTACTTTTATTAATTGATAAAATATTGGGACTATATTATTTTTATTTAAAATTTTTATAAAACCTTTTGATTCATCTTCATTAATCATCTCAATTACATTTTCATGATTAGCATTATTATTGTTATTATTAGCATTATTATTTATGATATTTGCATTGTTTGCATTATTATTATTTTGTAATTCATTAACAATATTAATATTTTTATTATTATGCAAAGTAAATTCTTTACTTTGAACAATATCTTTTACTATATCTTTTATATATTTATTTTTAGTTACATTTATCATATTTACAAAAATATTATGAAACCAATTTGTAAAAATAGTTAAAATTTCAAACTTTACTTCATCTTTTTCTCCTTTTTCGTCTTTTTCTCTTTTTTCTCCTTTTTCTCCTTTTTCTCCTTTTTCTCCTTTTTCACCTTTTTCTCCCATATCACTTATTTTTTGACTTTTTCCTATATCATTTAATTTATTTAAAATAGTTGTAACAAAGGATTCATTTGTTATAAATTTAGAAACCCAATTTGATTTTATTTCAATAGGAATACTATTAAATTTACAAAATTTATCATCAAAAACTAAACTATTGACTAATTTTAAATTTAATAACATTTTATATAAATTAGGTTCAGAAATAACAGTCATTAATTCTAATCCAGTAGCTTTATTTATAATACTATCTGGATATTTTATTTCTGAGAATAATTTCCATATTTCATCATTTATTAAATTATCTTCTTCATTTAATATATCTAATAATAAATTAATTTTATCCTCATCTAAAGGCAGAATAAAGTCTTCTTCTTTTTTAATTATTTTTTTATTTGATTTTTTTTGCTCTGCTGCTTTTTTATTTTCTTCAACTTCTTTTTTTATATTTTTAATATTATTTTCATCTGTTAGAAATATTACAGTATTTTCTGGGTCTCCTTTATTTTTTATAAGTGCTAATTTTAGTAAATCTTCATCATACATATTATTAAAAACCATATTTATTTGTTTATATCCTTCTTTTAACTTTTCTTCAGATATTTCAAATTCAATTTTATTACTATCTTTTTTAACTCCTGACTCAATTCTTAAACAGTCATCTTTTTCTATTTTATAATCAGATAAAAGTAAATTATCATCTAAACATTGTTCTTTATAATATAAATTTATTCCTTTTTTATTAATATCTTGTTTTAGATCTTCAATATTAAAATGTAAAGTTAAATTATCCAAAGTCATTATTTCATTATATAAATTAACATTTTCTTCACTTAATATTATTTTTTGAATAATTTCATTTTTTAATTCTTTTATTTTTATTCCTTTAAACACAGAAAATAATTGCTGTTGTTCATTTTTAGAAAAATAATTATTTAGAAGTTTTATTTCAATTATATTTTTTGGATCATTAGGATCTAATAAATTATTAACTTTAGTACTATTTACAATAGAGATAAGCTTTAATTCACGTATAATATAATTTTTTATTTCATTATCAGTTTTTATTTTGTCTATATTTTTTTTCAAAAATTCAAAAATTTTATCTAAAATTTGTTTTCTATTACTTATTTCTTCTGAACAAATAGATAAAATGTTATTTAATATATCAGATGATTCATTATATATTTTATTATCCTTTGAATATATATAATAATTATCTAAAATGTGCATTCCACCTAATAAATCATATCTTTGAATTGAATTTATTTTTTTATTTGAATTTGAATAAGAAATATTTCCATGTTTTTGATTAAAATAAATAAAAAATTGTTTGAAAAATTCATAAGCTTCATATGGAAGTTGATTTATTAGTACACCATCATATGTATTTTTTTCAAGTATTAATTCTCTTAAAACTTTATCTGATAATAAAATAACATTTTTGTTTTCTAATTGCTTTTTTAAAATATTATTTAAAAATTTATAATATAATATTTTTTCTTGGCTTGTCCTTCCAAATTTAATTGTTATTTGATATAAAAAATCTAAATATCCAATATCTATTTGGATTTTTCCCATAACAAAAAAAGATGTAATTACTTCTAGTAAATCATTTATATTTTTATAATAATTATTATTAGTAAATGGTAATTCAAATTGATTATAAACACAATCTATTAATTCTTCATCTGATGTAAATATATTATTATTTTTTATAGAAATATTTTTTATAAATAAAATATAATCTTTAAATATATTTTTAAAATATTTTTCAGGATTTATTACAAAATCCCAATTTTCTTCATCATTATTAAAAATATCTTCAATATTATTTATAATATTTTGATTATTTCCATCTATTTCTTCTTCATTTTCTATTAGACCTTCATTTAAACTTTTTTCTGTACTTTGAGTTTTGTCAAGTTGATTACTTGATACTTGTCTAATTGGGTTAATATTAATTATTTGTTCTGGAGAATTTCTACTAAGCCCATAATTATAATAATATTGATTTTCAGGATCTATAAATTTCTTATATAATTCATCTAATTTTACATTTAAATCACTATCAAAATTTTCTTTATTATTTATTATTTGCTTTAAATTTTTAGTTTCTTCTAATAGAAATTGAATTAATTTGGCATTATCTAACATATTAGCAAATAAAACAGAAAAAAGATCTCCTTTTTTTGATAAATATTGAATTAATAATTCTATATTAAATATATTTGGATTTATTTCAGACAATATTTTTTTGACATCAGAGGAAGCTTGTTTTTTTTCAATTTCTTCTAATATTAATTTTAATAATGATAAGCTTGTATTAACTAAATAATTTTTCCCAATATTAAAAATACATTTTTTAATAATATTTATTAAATCTTTAGTATAGTTTTGATTAAATAATAATTTGACAAGAATAGTTCTACTTTTTAAAATAATATTTTTAGATAATCCTTCATTTAATGTTAATTCATCAGATAATTTATATAATATATTATATAATTTTTCATTTTTTTCATTACTATTAAAAAAATTTTCCAATAATTTCAAAGTTACTTCATTTACATCAGATAAATTCATTTCAGATACAATTTTTAATATTGCATTTGAATCAATTGTAGAAAATTCTGGTAAAAGCCTTCCAAAAAGAGCAATAATATTATCACTAATTGTTTGATATTTATCCTGAGATAAACTCCATAAATGTTTTATTTGTTCTGGTTTAAAAGCTTTATTTTTATATAAAAATCTTAAAACATTATATGATCTTTGAACTAAGGCTTCATGTATATTTTCACCAAAAATTAAATTATAAATATTGATCTTTGACATATATTTTATTATACATTCTTTTACATATAAAAATATTTTCCCAAAATTATCATTAGGATTCAAATTCATATTTTGAAATTGTTCAATTAGTTGTGTTATTATGTTTAAACCGTTTATTCTTGATTCTAATTTTTGCATTCTCAGATAAAATTCTCCTATTTTTATTATGAAATTTATGAAATTTTCACAAATTTTAGAATTTTTATCTTTATAATCGTCAAATATTTTCATAAATATATTTTTCATTATATATTTATATTTATCAATTAGTGAACTATATAATTGTTTTTTAAATTCTTCTTTTAAAGCAGATGAATTCAATATTTTATCAATTTTTTGTAAAAATTTATTCATATATTTTATATGATAATTATTTTTTATTAAATATTCTTTTTCACAATAATTAAATGCATCGATAGGATATAAAATAATATTTAATAAATCATTTATAAATACAGAACTATTATCATAAATGTAATTGTCAAAACTTAAAAATATTTCATCTTCTCTTGTTATAACATTATCTATATATAATTCAAAAAATCCACTTCTAAATAAAAATTCAATTATATATTTAATAAAATAATTATCTTTATATTCAATTATGTTTTCATTAATGTTATTTTCTATTTTATATTTATTTAATAATTCATTATAACAATCAAGTAATAATTGATTATTTTTTAAAACACATATTCCTTCAAAATTTTCTATTAATAAAATTCCTTTTATATATACTAATTCTACCCATGGTAATTCATTTAAATAATTTTTTCTTGATTGAAAATAATCACATATAAATTTATAAATTAAAACTATTATTTCATCTTTTATTGATAGATTATCATTAATTTTATTAAATAATTCAGTCATGTTTTTGGAAAATTTATATTCATATTTATTTGAATAAATATTTTTATCTTCCGAAGCCCAATCATTATTTATTTCTAATAATAAATCATTTAAAGTTTTTTCAAATAGACTTATTTGCTTAATTTTTTCTTCTATTTCTCTTTGTTTTTTTTCTTCTTCTAATTTTTTCTCTTTTTCTTCTTCAATTTTTTGCCTCATTTCTTCTTCTTCCATTCTTTTGGCTAGGTCATTATCTAAAATTTCTTCTTCAAATTTTTCCTTATTATCTGAGTTTTTATATTCATCTTTATCTTTAATTTCTATTTTTTTTTCTTCTTCTGATTTATCTTTTTTTATTTCCTCTTCTTTTCCTTCTTCTTTTTCTATATTTTCTTCTTTTTCTTTATTTTCTTCTTTTTCTTTATTTTCTTCATTTTCTTCTTTTAATACTTTTTCTTTTATTTCTTTTTCAAGTTCATTTTCCTTTTCTTTTAATTTTTCTTGTTCATTTTCTTTTATTTCTTTTTCTAATTCTTTTTCTTCTTTTTCTTCTTCTTTTTCTTCTTTTTCTTCTTCTTTTTTTTCGATTTTATTTTCAAGATTAATTTCTTCAATATCTTCTTTTTCTTCTTTTTCTTCTTTTTTATTTTCATTTTTTTCTATTTTATTAATATCAATTTGCTCTTTTTCTATTTTTTCATCTTTGTTTTCCTCTTTAATTTCTTTTTTATTAGTATCTATTTTTTCTTCTTCTATTTTTTCATTTTTTTTATCTATTCCTATTAAATCATTTTGTTTATTTATTATTTCTTTATTTTCATTTTTTTCTTCAATAATATTATTTACTTCATTTTTTTCATCTTTTTTATCCTCTTTATTTATTTTATCTTTAATATCTTTATTTTTCTCTTTATTATCTTCAATTTTATTTTCATCTTTTTTTCCTTTATTTTCTTCATCCAATAAATCTTTATTTATTTTTTCCTCTTTTTCTTCTTTTTTCATATTTAAATTAATTTCTTTTTCATTTTTATTCTCTTCTAATTTATCATCTTTTTTTTCTTTTAAAATTTCCTTATCTTCTTTTTCTTTGCCATTTTCATTATTTAAAGAATAATTTTCTTCTTTCATTTTTTTATCTTCAGCAGTTGTATTACTATCTTTGACATTGTCAAGGTTTTCATTTATATCTGTATTAATAATATCATTATTATTATTATTTTTATCTATATTATTTAGATTTGTATTTGGAATATTTTGGGATTCCTTTGATAATTCACCATCAGGGTTAGATGGATGTTGTTGATTATTTTCTTTCTCATTATCTTCTTTTTTATTTATATCTGAAGAAGTTAAATTATTATCCATTTCTTTCTAATATATTTATAATTATTTTTTATTAATATTTCTTTTAATTATTATTTATTTAAATTAATAAAAAAAGTACTTAAAATTAATCTATTATATTGGGGATTGGGGATTGGGGATTGGGGATTGGGGATTGGGGATTGGGG
>JAJJLB010000088.1:0-10738 GCA_023806845.1 Diplodinium flabellum
ATCCCCAATCCCCAATCCCCAATCCCCAATCCCCAATCCCCATGGATTACTATAAATTATTTTTCTTATTAATATTTAAAAATTTTAATATAAATTAACATAATAATTAAGCTTATCAAATTTATATATTTTATAAATAATAAATTATATTTTTTCAAAAAATATTAATCATTATCAATAATTACAAATAGAAATAATATTAATTTTAAATCAAATATATCTTCTATATAAAATAAATTATTTAATTTCTTCATTTTCTTGTTTATTATTACTTTTATTATTACTTTTTCCATTAGAAGAATTTTCTTCTTTATTATTATTACTTTCATTCATTGGTGTTGTTTTTGAACTCTCTTTGTTAGAACTTATTTCATTAATATTGTTTTCACTGCTTTTAAAATTATTGCTGTCTGAAATTGAACTTCCCTCTTTTATAGAATTTTTATTATTATTTGTGCTTGAAGAAAAGCTTTTATCATTACTAATACTTATACTTTCATTTTCTTCTTCAGAATTTTCACTATATTCAATTTGAGAATTAATTATTTCAGAATTTTGAAGAAATACTGAATTTTCTTTATAATAATTTATAAATGTTTTCAAATAGAAAAAAGATAATTTATAATATAAATGTGAAGTTAATGGATTAAAAGGAATGAAAGTATTTTTCTGTTTTGGATTATTTGTAATCCTTCTTTTACAAATATAATTATTTATTATATTTTTTATTTCTTTTTGAAGTTTTTTTTCTGTTTTAAATATTAAATTATTTTCTGGATTATTTCTTTCAATTTGAGATCCCATTTGCATATATAAAATTTTAAATATAACATCATGATAATAAGCACAATCTTCATAATCATATATTAAATCTAAATCATTAACATATTTTTTAATATGTTCAATTTTACCTTTTTCTGGGAAATATAATTTTTTCCAATTAAATTCCAAAATAAATTGGGATACAAGATTTTTTTTAATTCTAAATCCTTCATCTTCTTCTGTTGAAAATTTATTCCAAGCATTATTAAAATCTGTTAAAAATGAATTAAATTTATCAATAGGATTATATTTTTTATCTCTAAATTCATCATATTGTTGTAATATTACCATAAGTAAAAGATTTGATAAAATAATACCTGTGATAAAATTAGAAAAAATAAAAAAAAATAGAGAATAGCCTTCTCCTCTTCTGTCTTCTCTGTAAGCCATTTCCATCATTATATTATGCCAATTTTCACCAGTAGCACAACGAAAAATTAATAAATAAGAACAATAAAAGTTATCCATATTATAATATTCATTAATATAAGTAAATTTATCTTTGAATTTTTCATATTTATCTCCATCATAAAGATAGCAACCAACTAAAGCAAAAATACAATAAATAATAATAATTAATGATAATATGTTTATTAATGCCTTAAAAGACCATTGAACAGTTTGAATTAATCTTTCTAAACCTTTAAATGCTTTAACTAATCTAATTACTCTTGATACTCTTAAAACTTTTAAAACACGTATTATTTGAAAAGTTTTTAAAAATGTTCCATCTATTCCATCAATACCTGCAACAATCCAATCTATGATTGACACTATTACTAAGATAAAATCAAATTTATTCCATGATATATGGAAATATGGCTTTATTCCATATGCATATAATTTTAATATACATTCACTAATAAAAATACAAATGAATAAATAATTAAATGATCTAAGGAAATTAGTTAATTTTTCAGAACAACCATCATAAGATATGCACATTAATATCATATTTAAAATTATCACTATAATTATAAAATTTTCAAAAATTTCGCTATCAACAAATTCTCTTAAAATAGATTTTATTGTTCCTTTCATAGGTTTATTCCATATTATATAATTACTTTCAGCATCTAATATTTGTATTAGAAAATCATAATACTTTGGCGCTTTTTTATCATTTTTTGATACTTTTTGTTCTCTTTTATAGGCTGAAATAAAATATTTAAACATAATACCTGTAAATAAATTGAGAAAGAAATAAGCAACTATTAAATTAAAAGCAACAAAATAAATTCCATTATAATTGCTATAAATTCTATAACTATTCATTATATCAGGCCAACCTTCCATTGTAGATAAAACATAAGATGTAATTAAAGATGTTTTTAAATTTGAAAACTTAAAAGATGGACCTGTATCCATAATTCCATTAAATTTATCAGCACAAAATTTTGTTATAGATGTTATATCATTTGCGATCTCATATAAACTCAATAATTGATTAAATGAATTAGTAGCCAAATTAAAATTTCCTTTTTCTTTTAGAGTATAACAATCATGATAAGATGAATAAAAAAGAGAAATTCCAACTATACTAAACATAAATAATACAACAATTAAAATTATTAAAACATTAATAATCTGGCTTATTGAATCAAATAAAGAAGTGATAATTAATTTTAATTGTAAATTATGAGAAATAAACCTAAGTGGTCTTAATGTCCTTAATAGTCTTAAAACCTTTAGAAATTCTATTGAACTTGTAATATTATTGGACATAAAATATTTTTGAAATAAATTATGAAACTCAATGAGTGAGCATAAAACAATAAGAGCATCTATTTTATTCCAATTATCTCTTAAGTAAGAGCCTTCATCTAAAGAAAAACCTAATGCAAATATTTTTAATGCTGCTTCTATTAAAAAAATTATATTAAAAATTGAATCACATATATCAAATAATAATACAAATGTATACCCACTAATAAACGTATCTGCAATTAATCTTATTGAAGATAATATAATAATTAGTAAAATGAATAAATCAAACCATTTTTTATTGATTAATTTCATACAAAAAATACGAAACCAATTATCTTGGGGAATAAAAAATTCACTTTCATTATTTTTGAATAATTTGTTAATTATTTGCCATTCTTTTCTTTTTTTTTCTATTCCTGTTAAATTTTTATTATAATCTTCATCTTCATCATATTTTTCTGAATTAACAGAAAAAAAAAAATTGGTTTTTTTTTCATCTTCATCATCAGAATTCATATTCATAATATTTGAATTATTAAAATTAATATATGAAGATGAATTTTTAGTTATTTCTTCTTTTGAAGTTGATAAAATATATGAATTATTAAATAAATTATTTACTATTTCTATTTCATTATTTTTTCTATTTATTTTCTTTTTTTCATCATGAATTTTTAGTGAATCTGATGCATTTATTCCTGTTTTTAATGCAAATAAATAGTCTGGAAGTGTATATATCTTTTCAATGTATTCATCTTCATTTAAATCTTCTTCATCTTTCTTTTTTTCATTTTCTGCAAATGATTGGAGTAATATTGATATAAATAAATTAAATAAAATATAATTCCCTAAAAAAATCCATATAACAAAATAAAAAATACATAAATGATTTAAAGGCCACATTTGAACAAAAATAAAATCCCAATTTTCCATAGTTAATATTTGATAAGTTGTATAAAAACCTTCCAAAAAAGATTGATAATGATAATTTCCATTAAGTAAAGACATTCCTAATAATTCAAATATTAAAATAAACATAATAAGAATAATAATTATATAAGATATACTACCTAAAGCTTTTTGTATACATACTATTATAAATCTCATTTTTTTTAATCTTTTTAAAAGTTTTGCTAATCTAACAACACGAAAAATTCTAAAAACTCTCAAAAATGATAATTGAGAGCTAATATTTTTTTTTGCTCCAACTACATCTGTATCATTATTTGTAGGAGAAACCATATCAACAATTGCAAAACAAATTATAATTGTATCTAAATAAGTAAAAGCATCTGAAAAATAAACTAATGGAGTTAAACCAATAAATTTAAGAATATATTCAAAAATGAATATTCCGTTAAAAATATAATTACTTAAATTTAATTTATTTAATGTTTCAGGCTTAATAAAATTGCCATCAATAGCTAAAAAAACAGAATTAATTATTACAATAGAAAGAATTATATAATCAAAATAATCATTTGTTACCAATTGATAAAATGCTTTTCTCATTTTTTGAATTTTTTTTATATAAGTTATATCATTCATTATAATAATATTAAAATCTTCTAAAGAATTTATTAAATTATCCCATTTATTCTTTACATCGTCAATATTAGAATGATATAAAACATCTTCCCCACTCCATTTAATATATCTATTTGAATTTGTTTTTAAATCAAAGATTTTAATTTTTTCGACTTCTTTTTTAACATTTAATCTATTATATTTTCTTCGATTTTTTTCTTTAATATTATTAAGAATCTCATCTTTTTTTTTTGGATCAAGAAATTTATGATATAAATCTTTTTCTTTTAGAAAATAATAAGATAAAGTTAAATAATTAAATTCATCAATTTTTCTATACATTTTTTCAAAAACCATTTTTTTTGATCTTATTTCAGATTGTATTTGATTATTATCTGTATAAGAGGAACTCATCATTAAAGTGCCTTTGTTTCTAATTTTTAAAGTATTTGTCCTCCCACTTCTTATTTTATAATAATTTGAATTCTGAACATTTGTCGCTATAGTACTTAAATATTGAGAATCAGGTTTAAAACTTAAAGCACCTTGATTAATTTCTTTTTTCATAGCAAATTTACCATAATCTCTAAGTCTTTTAGAAATTAATGCTAAAACATTTAAAGGGAGATATTTTAAATTAATAGTTAAATATGATAATTCATTTTCATTTTCATTTTCATTTTCATTTTTGTTATTATAGTGAATATACTTATATTTTTTTAATTTTAAATTTTTATTATTAAAAACATAAAATGCTTCTAATCTTTTCGGTAAAGGTTTTATTCTTATTATATTTTGTTTATTCTTTAATATTTCATCCTCCCAATGATCAACTTTGAAGTTATCTTTAACTTTTAGATCCTTATCATGTATATTATATAAATAATTCATATAATATTTTGTTCCTCTTAAATTAGAAGGAATATGCTCTTGCTTTACAGTTAAGGGATCAGTATATTCTTTATTTTCTTCTTTGACTAAATATTTATTTGAATTTTCAGAAGGATATTTATTAATATTTTTATCTATACTTTTTGCTTTAAATATAAAGCTTGTTTGTTTTTGCTCAATATTATTATTATTAAAAGAAGAATATTTCAAAATCATCTGGTTATTTTGAAAAGTAGTATTAATATTAAGAGTTTTTTCAGTTTGATATAAGCTTTTATTTAGTGATTTATTTCGCATATTAAATTTTAATGCATTTTTATCACTTTCTTTATATTCATTAACTTTATTTTTGGAAGTTTTTAAATTAAGTAATTTTATTGTTTTTTGCTTATTTAATAAAGGAAAATCAGAATTTTTATCTGTTTTATTTATATTTGAGTATTCAATTTTATTTTTTGAAATTCTTTTTTCATCGTTTTTATTATTATCAATATCTTTTTTATCAACTCCCCCAATGCTTTTTCTTAAAGCTTGTTTAGAATTATCCATATCTATTTCTCCAGCTATTAAATTATTTGATATAAATCCATATGGATTATTTGATTCTTCAATTTTATTGTCATTTATGTCGTTTTTGTCAATTTTTTCATTATTTTCATTTTCTTCTTCTTTCTCATTATTGAAATCTTGCTCATTTTTTTCTTTTACTTTTAATATTTTATTATAATTTTTTTCTTTGATAACACCACTTACATTTAAATCTTCATTTTTTCTTATTCTTATTTTTTTTTTATTAGCATATAATTGTTCATCTAATTTTTTATTTGATTCTTCATAAAATTTTTTTAATTCATTTGTTGTTAAATGAATATTAGTATTAATGCTTTGCCTATCAAAAACTTCTGCTCTTATTTTTTGAGTTAATTTATTAGAATCTAAATTTTTTTTAATATTCTCACGGATTATATACTCATTTTCATATATTTTTTTTTCTGATATATTCTTTGGAAGTATATCAATATCTTCTAAAGAAACATTATTATTCCTACTAAGAAAAGAATCTTCACTTAAAAAATGTAAATTATTTTCATTAGAATCATTATTATTAGATTCTTCATCTATTACTGATTTATTTATATCTTCGTTTTCTGATTTATTTTTAATTAATTCATCTAACTCCTTTAATTCTTTTTGAAACTGTGCATATTCTAAAAAACCAAGAAAACTTTTTCTTCTATCTTTATTAAGAAATTCATTATCTTTTTCTACTTCTTTTTTAAGATATTTTTTTAAATTAAATCTAATATTTTCATCATTAAATTTTTGTTCATCTTCATATTTTTCTAAATAATTCAAAATAGAATGAGGTTTTCCAAATTTTGATTTAATAGCAATATCATTATTTAATTTGTAATCTTTTGCATTAATTATACTTTGACTATTATTAGAACCGTTCTCAATAAAATTTGAACTTCCATTTTCTGATTTTATGAGACTAAAACTTTTTTTATTATATTTATCAAATCCAAATAAATTATTATTAAATAAATCATCATCATAGCTTAAATTATCTATATTATTTTTATAATCATCCAAAACCAATTTTGATAAACGCATTTTTTTTTTTGGATGAATATTAGTATGTCCTCTTTTATTTTTTAGTTTTGTTAAATTAGTCTTTGTTTCAGAATTTTCAGATAAATTAGATAATGATAAATCATCAATAAAGGATAACTCTTTATTTACTATTAATCCATTATTTTGTATATTATCTTGTACAGAATTTCTATTTTTAAATAAACCATCTAATTTTTTACTAGAACGTTCCTTAAAATTTTTATTTAAAAAAGAATTGCTTTGATCAATAGCAATTTTTAATCTTGTCATTTTTCTTTTATGTTCATTTTTTTCTTTCTTACTTCTATTTATTTCTTTTAATTTTTTTTCAAAATCGGTATCTTCTTGAAATGATACTTGACTATTATTTTTATTTACAATTTGTTCTTCATTATCATTTTTTTTCATTTTATTTTTTTCTTCCTTATATTTCCAAAACTTTTTATCATAATCCATTCTTTTATCGATGAAATATTTTTCAGTAGTATCTATTGATATATCAATTATTCTTTCACTTATTTTATTTTTTATTTCTATTATATCTGTTAATTCAATATTTTCTTTTTCTTGATTTATATTTTTTGATACTTTATAACTTTTTAATTCATCAAAGCTTTCAACAATATTATTATTACTTCCTTGATTAATTACAGATGTTTTATTTTTATCAGGGATTTTTTCTTCTTTTACTTTATTTAGTTCTTTTTTTTTGATATTTTTACTTATTTTTAGTTTAAAAGTATTATTTTTAAAAGTTTTAGATTTGTCCATCTCTATTTTATTTTCTTTTCTTTGTTGTTCAATTTCATCTCTTTGTCTTTTTATATCTAAGCATAAACTCTTTTCTTCATTTTCAATTCTTAATTTTTCAAGATATAATTCTTCTGGATTATTATTTGCCATTATATATATATCTTTTACTGTTGAATAAACTATAGGTATATCTCTTTTATTTTTTTTTATATGAAATGCTTCATCTTTTACTTTATCATATAATTCTTTTAAAGTTTCATCACTTTTTTTATTATCTTTATTCTTTAATTTTTTTTCTTTTTCTTTTTTTTCTTTTTTCTTTTTTTCTTTTAAATCATATTGACTTTTAATTAGTTCATAAAAGTTCTTTTTATCATTCAATTTATCTCTATTTTTTTCAATTCTTTCAAATTCAGAATTTGTGACAGCCAAAAATAAATTAATTAAATAAAATGCTCCAATGTAAACCAATGCATGAAAATATAAAAAAATTATAATTGGATTAATATAAATTTTATCTTTGAAAGTTTTTGATACATAAGTAAATATGTAATTCCATCCTTCTAGAGTTACTGTAACAAAAACAGTGATCAAAGCAGTTCCAATATTATCAAAATTAATAGCTCCTAAATTAGGATTTCTAAAACCTTTAGCACAAATAAATAATTTTCCATAAGTATTTAAGCTCTCACAATTGGAATCGAAAGAGCACATATATTTATCATCTTTAACAGAAACAAAAAACCCATAATTAACATTCATACATCTTCTATAAAATAAACCTTGCCACATTTGTAATCCTGCAACTGCAAAAAATAGAAAAAAGAAAAATAAAACTATTACATTTTCTTCAAGATGTCCAATTGATGCTAATAATGCCATTACTAATTTTTTTAACTCTTTGAATCTCTTTACTGTTTTAAATGGTCTTAAAATACGGAAAGCTTTTAATGCTGATAATCCTGATATTTTTGCTCCACCTATCGATTTTTCAACTATTAAGGAAATCATACCAATTATTACAACTGAAAAATCCAAAACATTCCAATAATCTTTCAAATATGCATCTTCAGCAGAATATAATGTAAAAGTCATTATTTTTAATATAGCCTCAATAGCATAAAAAATTAAAAAATAATTATCTGTGATATTACCATAATTATTTTGATCTGTAGGGTCGCTTATAAACATTAATATACTATTAGTCATTATCATTAATAAAGAGAAATTATCAAATATAAAATTATCAACATAAGATCTGCAAATATATCTTGCGTAAACAAAAAATTTATTAATTTTTTTCCTTTCTTCTAAACAAAAACAATAATCAAAATATCTTCTTGAAGCTTCTTCTTTTCTTAAAGGCTTAAAATCTATAATTTCCTTTCCTCCTATTTCTTCTGAACTCTCCAATGCAAAAGTAGGTCTACTTACTTTTTTTTTATTTTCAAAATATATATTTAAAAGTTTTCCCTTATTATAAAATTCTTCAGTAGTATCTATATTTAATTCTATTTTTTCTTTTTCTATTTTTTTAATATCTTTATATTTTTCATTTAATTCATTTATTTCTTCTTGTAATTCTTTTGTATCTTCCCCATTTAATTCCTTTACTTCTTTTAACTTTTTTTTCTCAATTATTCTTCTTTTTATATCTAATTTATTTATTTCTTTATTAATTTTTTCCTCTTCTTTATCTTTAATATTTTGCACATCATATTTAAATACATCATTTTTAAAATATTGCTCTTTATAAAATATATCATATTCAATTAAATTTTTTTTGCTCGAATCTTTTTTCTTTTCTTTTTTCTCTTTTTCTTTATTTTCTTTATTAGGTAATTGAATAAAATATGCATTAATAGAGTCTTCTTCTTCTTCTTCATCTTCTTCTTCTTCTTCTTTTTTATTATTATCTTTTTCTAATTTTGATAATTCTTCATGCACAGATAACATTTCTTTTTTATTTGTTTTTATTTCTGGGCTATTTTTTAAGTTGAATATTGATATATGCTCATTATGTTTTTTTTTAAAATTCGAGTCTCCTAGTTTTACACTAACTCTCATATTTTTTTTACTTTCTAAACTGTCAAAATTTTTTTTATTTATAGTTTTTATTGATTTTCTCATCCAATCCCCATTTAATTCATTTTTTGAGCCTGTTGATCTTTTACTTTCTTTACTTTTAATACTATAAATATCATCTTCATTATTTTCTTTATTCCCATCTTTTATTTTTATTACCTTTGGCTCTTTACTAATTATACTATCCATTTCATTACTAGATATAACCTCTGATAAAATACCTTTATTCCTATTAGATCCTTGTTTAAAATCTGAAGTCCCTCCTAATTCCTTTGCTGTTTTTTCAGATAAAAAGCTGGAATCTTTTTCAGATAAATTATTATTTTGTTTTATTTGACTTAATCCTTCTTCACTTATATTTGTTTTTTTCCTAAATAAATTTATTTCATCTTGTATTTTTTTTTTCTTTTCTTTCATTTTTATTAAATATTCTTTTTCTTTCTTTTTTAAACTATCCAATTTTTTTAATTTTTCGTTTGTGATATTTATATTACCGATATTTGTTTGTTGTTTTATTCTTTCCAGTTCTTTTTCTTTTTCTATTTTTTGTAATAATTTATCTACACCCCCTCTTTTCTGATTACCACTTTTTTTTGTCATTAATTCTACTTTAATATTTCTACTATTATGAACTTTAAATCTTTTAATCTTTTTTGTACTTGTTTTAGGAGATATCAAAATACTATTACTTTTACTTTTATTTAAAGCATCTTTATAATTAATATAATTAATAAAATAAGATATTAGCATTTTGAAAGTAATTTTTAAATATATTTTCCTTGAATATTTTGCTAATCTTTGAAAAAATAAAGTTGTTATTTTTTTTGTATGTACTGATATACTTTTTGCTTTAAATTTTTTAAAAAATTTTTTTAATTTTCTTTGAATATCGATATTTTCTAAAATTGATAAAGCTTGTTTAATTTTAGGTATTTTTGAAGGAAGTTCATCTTTATTTATTTTTTTTTTAATTAAATTTAAATTTTCTTTTATATTTCCTCCTTTTTTTTTAAGAATAACTAATCTTATCATTTTTGTCTCTATATCTTCATCTTCATAATTAATCATAGTATCATCATCATCTTTTATTCTATATTCACTATAACTCCTTATATTTAATTCTTTTTCTATCTCTGATTGAGTTTTTATTAATTTTTTTTCTTTTGCTTCAGAACTATTTTTACTTGATTTTTTATTTTTATTTCTTTCGAAAACAGTCTTCCTTCTCATTTTTTTTATTTTTAATTAATGTGCAAATATTATTAAAAAATGGAAATATTATTTTAAGAAAATTTCAAAAAATTTTTGAATGGGGATTGGGGATTGGGGATTGGGG
>JAJJLB010000089.1:0-10699 GCA_023806845.1 Diplodinium flabellum
CCCAATCCCCAATCCCCAATCCCCAAAACCCAAAACCCAAAACCCCATACCCCAAGAAAAATTATAAATAAATTAAAAAAAAAATATATTAAAAATAATTAAAAATTATTAAAATATTTATTATTTATTTTCTAAACAAAAAGAAATTTATCATTATATTTTAAACAAAATTTTTTAATTTTAATATTAAAAAATGAAAGATGATGAAGAAAATAAAAAAATAAATAATACAAAAGAAGTAAATAATAAAAATCAAAATGCAAATCTTTTAAATGAAGATGAATTAGAAAAATATAAAATTAATGATATAACTATTTCTAGTATATCTTATGAAGATATAGAAGAAAAAATGAATCGGTTAATTAATTTGAAAAAAGGAGATAATTTTGAATTCGAAAATATAAAAAAAGAAAAAAAAGAGAGTAAAGATGATACAAAAGAGGAAAAAGAAAAAGAAGAAAGTAAAGATGATACAAAAGAGGAAAAAGAAAAAGAAGAAGAGAAAAGTGTCAAAGATATATTTAAAATTGAAAAAAAAGAAGAAGAAAAAGAAAAAGAAGAAAAAAAAGAAGAAAAAAAAGAAAATGAATTAATCGATAAAGAAGAAGAAAAACAAGATGAAAATACAAAAAAAGAAAATAGAATAAAAGAAGGCTTTCAAATAATTGATAATTTTTTAAATATTGAATATAAAAAGATATTTTTTGATTTTTTGAAATATAAAAGATTCCTTTTATTAAATACAAATAATGCTGTAATATTTTGTGAAAAAGTGATTTCTAAATTAAAATTATTAAATTATAAAAAAGATTTTTTCAATATATTAAAAAAAATAAAAAAAGAACAAGAAGAAAATAATTTAGTTAAAAAAATTAAAGAAATGGAAAAAATACAAAAAAATTGCAAAAAAGAAACAAAAAAAGAAGAAAATAAAGAAAGTGCAAAGGAACATACTTCAGCTAAAAAACCCAAAATACAAAATAGAGAAAGTTTATCCTCAATAAAAATATTAAAAAATCATGATAATAATATTTTAAAAGCTCAAATGAAATTAAAACAATTAGAATTTAAAAAAAATAGAGAAAGTGAATATATTAATATGATAGATAAACAAAAAGAAAGAAAAGAAGAAATAATTCAAAATATTGAAGCAAAAATAGAAAGACAAGAAAGAAAAATAGAGCATTTTTTAAATAAAAATAAAAAAAAAGATATAGAATCATTAATATCTTCAGAAAAAAGTATGTCTTTAAATAATATATCATTAGAGTCAAAATCTGATTATGAAAATGGCTTACAAATATTATCTTTTACCATATCAAAAAATATTTCCCACAATAAATTATATTTTTTTGAATCTTTTATTGAAAAATTAGAAGAAAGAAGAAAAAAAATGAAAAAAAAAAATTCAAAAGGACGTAGATATACTTCTATGTACAGCAGAAAATTTTCAAAAAAAAAAGTTCAAGATAATTCAAATTTAAATTTTTTTAAAAATATAAATGTTAAAATTGTAGAACCTAAAGAAGAATTAAGTAAATCAGTTACAAATATAATTGAAATAGAAGATGATGAATCTTTAGTTGATGATAGTTTTATTAGATTGAAAGAACCTCAATATAAAAATATGGTTGATAAAAGTCAATTAGTTGAATATGATTTATTTTATAAAGAACAATTTTTTAAAAATGAAGTATTTTTATATGATGTAGAAAATATAGAAGATAAAGTTGAAGCTGAAATAAAAAAAGAAATGAATAGATTGGAAATAAAAAGAAAATTAATAGAGAAAAAAAAATTAAAAGAAGTAAATGATTTAAAAAATTTAGATACTAAAGATTTAGAAAAAGAAATACTAGATTTACAAAAAAGTTATGAAAATTGCAAAAAAAAAGAAGAGCCAAAAGTTCAATTAGAATTAAATAATACAGAAGGATTTTTACATAATGGAAGAATGTTAGGAAATTATTTTCAAAAAAATGAAGAAGTAAATATACCCCGTTTTGCCATGGAAAGTGAAAAGGAAATTGGAGCCAGAGAAGTTATAGATTTTAAAGTATTAAGAAAAGAAGAAGTCGCTAGGAGATATTTTGATTATTGTTGCTGTTTAGAAGAAAGGAAAAAAATTAATAAAGCATTAGTATATGCAAGATATTTTTGTAGATTTTTTGTTGATAATTGGATTTTTGATAATTTATCATTATTAATTATCATTTTTAATACAATTCTAATATTAATTAGTGATCCAACAGATCAATATAATATAGGTAATCGAACAGATAAATGGTTTTTATATTTCTATACAATAGAGGCAATTTTAAAAATAATATCTTTTAGATTTATATCTGCTGAAGATGCTTATATAAAAGATTATTGGAATATTTTAGATTTTTTTGTAGTAATTGTAGGATGGATATCCTTTGTTTTAGAAAGAGCTATGAATGGCAAAAAAATTTCTGGATTAGCTGGTTTAAGGGCATTTAGAATTTTACGTCCTTTAAAAACAGTAAAAAGATTTAAAGGTTTGAAAAAATTAGTTACAGCATTATTAGCATCAATTGGTCATTTAGGAGAAACATCGATTGTTTTATTTTTCTTTTTTATAATTTTTGCTATAGCCGGAACTCAAATGTGGCAGGGTATTTTTTATAGAAGATGTATGAGTGTTAATTATGGTTATTTAGTTTCAACACAAGGTGATACTGGAATGTGTACTTTTGATACTAATTGTGAAGAATATAATACTTATGGAAATACTTTTATATGTGCAAAAGGATATAGAAATCCGAATTTTGGGGCAGTTAATTTTGATAATACTTTAACTGCTTTTGTTACTGTTTTTGTTATGGTTACTTTAGAAGGTTGGACAGATTTATTTACTTATGTCAGTAAAACCTTTAAAGATAAGATATATATAAATCCTATTATTATTTTTTGTTATTTTCATTTTTTTGTTTTTATAGCTGCTTTCTATTTAATAAATTTATTTTTAGCTGTTACTAATTCTGAATTTGAGCATATAGAATCATCTAGAAAACAATTAAAAGAAAAACCAAGTTTTTTTAAATTAATACAAGGTAAATATGATCATAAAGAAAGAGAAAAAAAAGAAAGGAAAGAAAAAGAAAGGCAATTAAAGGCTAATAACAATAAAAAAAGTGATGAAACTTTAAGAGAACTTTATTATAAAATAACTGATGAAGCTTTTCATATAAATAAAAATAAAAGAAATATACCTATATTATATTCTACAGTAAAAGATATGTATATAATGACAAATAAAAATCCAGAAGATTTATATTTACAATCATTACAAATTGATGAAGAAGAAAACTTTTTAGGAAAAGATATAAAAAGACAACAAAAAGAAATTGATAATTTAATTAAAAAAAAGAAAAAAGAAATTAAAAAAGAAAATAATGCTTCTCAAGTAATTGAAGAGGAGAATAAAGAAAATCAAAATTTAAGAAAAATAAAAACTACTAAAACCTTTTTAGATGGAATTAATTCACCTTTAAAAAAAAAAGAAAGTAAAGAAAAAAATGAATTAGAAAAAAAAGTAAAATTAAAAAAAAACAAATCAATTTTACCAACGAAGAGAATTAGTATAAGTTTAGATAAAGATGATGATGTAGTTGTATCTGATTCAAAAAAAAATGTTATAACTTTTAATAATATATTATATAGTGTAAAAGCAATAAATCCAGATGTAATAGAAATGTCAATTGATAGTACACAAGAAAAATTTAAAGAAAGAATAGCAGAAATTGCCAAAAATTTTACTAATAATTATAGCAAAAAGAAAAAAAGTGTTGAAATAGAAGAAGATAAAAAAAATCAAGATGTTGTTAAATTTGAAGATTTATCATTTGAAAAAAAGAGAAAAGAAAAAGCTCGTAAAAAAAAAGTAGAAGATTATAATAATTTAAGAAAAAGCCAAATAGAAAGAATTCACAAAGATCAAAAAAATAGTACTTTAATAACGAAAGATCCTGCAAAAATAACAGGTTTTACAGATTTAACAATTTTAAGAAATGTAAGTAGAAAAATGTCTCAAAAAGAAAAAGATTTAAATTTAAAAAAACTTATAAAACTTCCTGAAGAATTACCTTATATAAATGATTTATCTTTATCTGATATTGAAGAAGGGGCTGATAAAAAATTATTAAAATTAAAAAAAAGAACAACTAATTCTAAATTTTTATTAAGACAAAAAACAGTAAAAATTTTAAATAAAAATCAAGATGAAGAAAAAACAGATAATATTTTAAATGATACAGATAAAAGTTTAATATCAAAAGATAAAGAAGATAAATTGTCTATTTTACAAGAAAGAAAAGTTTTATATGATATACCAAATAATTTTAATGTTAGATCTGAATTTACAAAACCACATTCACTTTTAAATTTTCTTAATAAACAAAAAAAGAAAAATTTGAATGAAGAAAGAGCAAAATTAATTGAAAAAAAATATGAAAAATTAAAAAACCCAGATAAAACTGAAAAAAGTAAAGATTCGGATGAAGAAGAAAGTAGTGAATTTTCAATATCTAAAATAGGAAATGAAGATTCGTTTTTTAAATTTGTAGAAAATATACAAAAAAAAGAAAATATGGATACATTATTGAAAAATGAAAATGAAATAGAAGTAAAAGATGAAAATAAAAAAAAAAAAAATTATATGAAATCAATATTAAGTGACGATAATTCTCTTATAAGCTTTTATGATGAAGTTTCATTGGAAGATATTAATTTATTAGCTGACAATATTAATCATAAAAAAGTTTATAAAATTGATTTTTTACAAAATGAAAATATTAGAAAAAATTTAGAATTAAATAAATTAACTCATTTAATTAGAAGTTCTTTTTTTGATAGAGAATCTATTAATACTGAAATTAATTTAACTACAAAACAACAATCAAATCATTTTAAAACAATGAACAGAAAATTAAATAAACTTTTATTTGTTGATATGAAGAAAATTAGAGGAAGATTAAATAGAGAAGATGATTTAAATGTTAGTTATCATGCTGAAAAAAAGGATTTCGATAAAATTTTAAAAAATTTAGCAGAGGAAGAAGGAGATTTAAAAAAAAAATATATGAAAAGCATAATAAAAAAAGAAAATAAATTAAATGAAGAAAATTTACAAGAAAATCCATTAAAAGAAATAATGTTTGGATATCATAATAAAATTATTAAAGATAATATTATAGAAATGGATAAAATTGAAAAAGAAAAATCATTAGAAAAAGAAAGAGAAAAAGAAAAAGAAAAAAAATTTGAACAAAAAATACAAAAAAATAAGAAAATAAAAGAAAAAGAAGATAAAAAAGAAAATGAAAAAGAAAAAGGAAATAAAAAAGAAAAAGTGGATAAAAAAGTTGAAGAAGATAAAAAAGATAAAGAAGATAAAAAAACCAAAGATAAAGATAAAGAATTAAAAGAGGAAAAAAAAGAAGGTAAAAAGGAAGATAAAAAAGAAGAAAAAAAAGAAGAAAAAAAAGAAGATAAAAAAGAAGATAAAAAAGAAAAAGAAAAAGAAAATAAAAAAGAGAATGATAATAAAATAGATAATAAAATAATAAAAAAAGTTAATATTGATGAAAAACCAGAAAAAGGAGAATTAATTTTTGAATTTTTAAATTCAGATGCAAATTTATTAGGGCCAAAAAAAACTTCGGAAAGAGTAAACTTAAATAGTGATAAAAATATAATAAAAGATAAAATTGAAAAAAAAGATTCTGATAATAGTAAATTGAAAATAAAAAAAAGTGATTCAAATGTAACACATTTAAATTATTTTAAAAAAATAAGAGAAAATTTAAAATCTAAACAAAAAAAAAATTTGGAAAATATAAATAATAAAAAAACATATAATGTTCAAAGTAAAAAAGGAGCTGTATTTATTTTCAAAGCAAAAAGCATTGATAAAAATATAATTAAATATCCACAAGAAAATTCAAAAAGATATCAAATAAAAGAAGAAAATAAAATATATAACGATCCTTTGACAGTTACTCAAGAATTAATATCAGATAATTTAAGAGGAAAAAAATATTATTTAAATTATTTATATAATATTTCCGATAAGGATTTAAAAGTCAAGGATAATTTTAAAATAGATCATTGGGAAAGAGAAATTTTAGGAAATAATATAAAAACATTTAGAAAAAAAGTTCTTCCTGAAAATACTGAAGCATTTTTTGTTTTTAATGATCAAAAATTAAATTTACTAAGATATACTTATATGTATCATAAGGATATAGAATATAATAGTAAAGATTTATCATTTTTAACTCATAATTTAAAATATTTACCTTTAAATATATTAGAAATAATTCCTTTAAGATTAAGAAATTTTGGAAAATTTGCAATAGGAAAAGAAAAAGAAATAAATCCCGGAACAATAGGGACAAAACCTACTTCTATGGGGGCAGATTCTTTTAAAAATTTAAATAAAACAAGAAGTGGGAAAGCTACAACAATTAAACCTAGAAATGAAACAAATATTATATCTAGTTCTTCATATTCTAATCATAGAAAATATCAAGAAGAAATAATGTTTAAAAAAAATATATATGAAAGAATCTATAATCAATTAGATGAATTTAATTATAAAACATTATCTCATTATTTTTTAATTGAAGATAATTTATATTATCAATTAGTAGATGTAAAAAGAAAAGCTGAATTAATCCAAAAAATTTCTGAAAGAAATAGAGAAAAAGAAAATAGAATTGAAATAAAAGATGAAATTCAAAATATTTTAGAATATGATGTAAAAACAAATTCTCGAAGATATATAAAATGGAGTGGATCAGATGTTTTATGTCATTATGATGAAGATCAAAATAGAAAAAAATGGAATAATATGATAAATGCCCTAGAAGATTTTAATATGATTATTTGGCATCAAAATCCTACATTTCAAAGATTTCAAAAACTAAGATATGCTTTCTATATTTTAGCAACAAATGATTATTTTGATTATTCAGTTTTAGGAATAGTTATTTTAAATTCTGTTTTTATGGCTTTAGATGGAAATCTTTTAACTCCAGAAGTAGTTAAAAGAATAGAACTTTCAAATTATGCTTTTAATTCAATTTTTATTTTAGAATATGTTGTTAAATTTATTGGATTAGGCCCTTTTGTATATTATTCTGATGCTTTTACATATTTAGATACATTAATTATTGCTTTTGCAATTTTAGATATGTGCACTCCAAATGAAGATACTGGTTCAGCTTCAACTGATAAGGTGAGAAATGTTTCATCTCAATTATCATTTTTAAGAGTTTTTAGAATTTTTAGAGTAATAAGACTAACTAAAGTTCTTAGAAGATTAAAAAGTATGAGACTAATAATTGTTTCCATAAAAAAAGCTTTATCTAATGTGTCTTATATAATTTGTATTTTAATAATGTTTATTTTAATATTTCAACTTTTAGGAATGTCACTTTTAAGTGGGAATTATCATTACCAATCCTTTTTTATTGGATTTTATACTACTTATCAAATATTGACAATGGAAAATTGGAATTCTTTATTATATGAAATTTGGCCAATGAATTATTTTTGCTTTTTTTATTTTGTAGCATGGATTTTTATAGGTAATTATGTTATTTTTAATTTATTTATATCAATACTATTACAGACTTTTGATGAAGAAGAGGAGGAAGATGAAGATGATTTAACTCTTGATCAAAAAATTGAAAAAATGTATTTATTACCAGCTTATTTAAATATGATAAAAAAATCTGCATTTTCTAAAAAGCAATCTAAATTAAAAGCTTATAGGAAAAAATTTGACAAAGAGGAAGGAGCTGATGATTTACATAATTCTGAATCTTTTGAACATTCTGAAGAACTTAAAAGTACTAAAATATCTAATTCTCATCTTGAATCTTATTATAAAACTTCTTCTTTTAATGATAATACGTCATATCAAATGTCTAAGTCAATGGAGCACAAAATGAATGATGATAATAATTTTGATGAGAATGAAAATCAAGAATGTGCCTCAACCGTTTCAAAAAATATTCAATATTGGAAAAAAGTTAATATTCTTTTTGCTAAAAATGACTGTGAAAATTCTTTATATTTTTTTTCCCAGACAAATCACTTTAGAATTATTTGTATGAAATTAATATTAAATAAATGGTTTGATAGATTTATTTTATTTTTAATATTATGCTCTACTGCAAGACTTGTAATAGATACTTTTGTTAATGGATATGAATTTGTTTTAACATTTGATATCCTTGATGCCATTTTTAATATAATATTTCTTCTAGAATGTTTAATAAAAATTTGTGCAATGGGATTTGTTGTAGATGAAGGAAGTTATCTTAGTGATAATTGGAATAGAATTGATATAATAATTGTTATATGCTCTGCTTTTGATTTCCAAAATTTATTTACAAAATATTTTACAACTGGGAGGGGAAATTCTTCAGTTCAATTTTTGAAAGTAATAAGATTATTAAGAACTTTAAGGCCTTTAAGATTTATTTCTCATAATGTTGAATTAAAATTAATTATTACATCTTTATTTGATTCTATTTTACCAATAGTTAATGCCTTATTTATTGTTATAGTTGTATATTATATATTTAGTATTGTTGGGATTTCTTTATTTTATAGTAATTTACACAATTGTTATATTTTAAATTCTGAAGGCTATTTTGATTTAGCAATAGAATCTTTTAATACAATTTTACTTGATTATGAAGTTCCTGATAATATGGTATCAATATCTAATTTTTGTTCAAGTAGATATAATGGAATAATGGATACTGGACCAGCATTTAAATTTTCAAATATAGTTACTTCATTTATAACTTCATATGTATTATCTACAATGGAAGGATGGCCAGATATTATGAATTCATATACAATTTATGAAAGTTTTTATGGTATTTATTTTATTGTATCAAATTTAGTTGTAGCATACTTCTTCTTAAATTTATTCACAGGTATAATGTTTAGATATTTTAATGAGGCTTTCAAAAGAGAACAAAAAATAGCTGAAGATGATAAAAAGGCGCCTAAATATTATGATTTTTTAACCCAAATTTGCGGAGCTGAAACACATTATATAGTATGGAAAAAACCAGAAAAAGACACTTATAGGTATTTTTTAAGAGAATTAGCAGATAATCCAAATTTAGATAATTTTATAATGGTTGTTATTTTTTTAAATCTGATTTTTATGGCTTTAAACTTTGAAGGAAGTTCTTCTGGATATAATTTATTTTTAACTATTGTTAATTATATTTTTACTGGAATTTTCATAATCGAATGTATAATAAAATTATTAGGGTATGGATTTAGGCCTTATTTTCATTCAGGATGGAATAAATTCGATTTTTTTGTTGTATGTTCCTCTATTGTTGATTTAGCCATGACTAATGTTGAAGGATTTGATGCAAGTTTTTTAAAAAGTTTCCAAATTATAAGAGTTTTAAGAGTTCTTAGAATTACTCGTGTTTTGAGATTAATTAAATCTTTAAAAGGATTGGAAAAGTTGATTCAAACATTATCTTGGTCTTTAACAGCTTTAGCAAACGTTCTTTTATTAATGTTAATATTTTTTTGTATTTTCGCGATTTTGGGATGCTATTTTTATGATAATATTTATTATAAGGATTATAAAGATATATTCGTGTATATTAATGAATATTATAATTTAGATAATTTTTACTATTCTTTTTTATTAGTTTTTAGATGTGCAACAGGGGAAAATTGGAATAATATTATGATGGAATTAGCTTTTATTGATCCTGATAAAGTTAGTGAAGCTTATGCTTATATTTATTTTATTATAAGTAATTTTGCTAATTCTATTATTATGCTTAATTTATTTTTAATGGTAACTCTCCAACAATATGATGAATTTACTAATAAAAATTATAATCCTATAGAAAAATTTGAATCCTTTCTGATAGATTTTAATAATGCTTGGAATAAATTTTCTGATGATGAAGATGAAGGATTTAGAATTAAAAAAATATATGTTATACAATTTTTTATGGAATTTAATTGGAAAAAATTAAATTTTCAAGAACAAGGAAAATTAGAAGCTGTGAAAAAATATGTTACAGAACTAAAATTAAGAACTGATGATGATGGATTTGTTTATTATCATGATGTTATATATAAAGTCATAAATAAACAAATGGGCTCTCTAATTGATAGAAATAATCCAGATAATAAAACTATATTTAAAAAAGAAGCAAAAGTTCAAAAGGAAATTAAATATATGATTAATAGATATATTAGAAAAAATTCTAAAAATAAAAATATAAAAACAAAGCATATAACTATTCCTTTCAATCCACTTACATCGCATTTATATTTCAAAATTTCATATATATATTTAAAAACATTTATCAATTTTTATAAAGAAAATTGTGAATTGCTTAGAAATATGGAAGAACAATCTAATAATGAAAATAAATAAGATTGTGTACTTTTTGAGATATTTTTATTTTTATTTATTATAAAATTATATTATAATAAGATATATACAACTTAATAATTATTTATTTCAATTTTTTCTATGAAATAAAATTTTTATAAAATATTTTTGATAATTAAAATTTAATTTAAATTAATTAATATAAATTTAGTTATTTATAAAAAAGAATATATGGGGATTGGGGATTGGGGATTGGGGATTGGGGATTGGGGA
>JAJJLB010000090.1:0-10572 GCA_023806845.1 Diplodinium flabellum
CCCCAATCCCCAATTTTTCAAATATTATAAAACAATTTAAAATTTATAAAATTCCTTATGAAAGAAAATTTTTAATAATTTAATAGAAATAATAATTAAATTGGAATAATAAAAATGTTTTTAAATAGGGAAACAGTTTTTAAATAAATGAAGTGATAATGCATTAAAAGGAATATATATATGTGAATCACAATCAAATTCAATGGAAGAAGATATATTACAACTGTTTTTAGAAAAAGTTGGAATAATTCCAATAGCTCAAAATATTTTAATTAGCAATAAAGAGACCTCATATGAAGAAATGCAAGCTTTCTTCAATAGAGCAATTCTATGCAATTTTAACACTCTATTTGTTGTTGAAATAAATAATTCTTTTTCTGATTATCAGCAAAAAATAATGAATAACTTTGTTGAAAAATTATTATCTAAAAAAAATGAATATTATTGTCAAAAAGAAAATGAAGAGATTGATAAAGCAAATACAGCCGAATATATGGATTCATGTTTAGTTTTTATATATAATGAAAATAGTGGAACATTTTTGAATGAAATACAAAAATTAAATCCAATGTCTATGAAAATTGGGAAGCAGTTAATAAGAAGGAATACTTTATCTTCTTTATCTAAGATTGAGGAAAATGAATCTGATATTTTTAGAAATAGTTTATCTAGAACATTTTCTAATGATTCAGATATTGAAATTATAAAAACTTCTTTGAAAAAAAATGTACATATTTTGAAATCTGAAATATGTGGCTTAGGGAAAACAACAAAAATTAAAAATGAAATTAAAAATAATAATAAAGAATACATATATTTTCCTTTGGGCGGCAACTTAACAAAAAAAATTATTTTCGATAAATTAAAAGAAATATTAAAAAAGACAAACAACAAAGATTATGGCGATATTGCTATTCATTTAGATTTATATGAAAATAAGGAGCATTCAGTTCTAAATGAATTTCTTTTCTCTTTCTTAATTACAAAGTTTTATTCAAATGATGAAAATATCATATATATTCCTAATGATATTGAAATATATATAGAAATTCCTAATTGTTTTGAAGATTTCATGAAAAATTATAATATCTTTAAATTTTTTGATATTAAAACTATTAAATCTGAAGAAATTCCAGAATTGGAATTATCAGAGGAAAATAAAAAACTTTTTAAGAATATGAAAAATTATGAATGTGATTCAAATGAACAAATATGCAATTTTATTAAAGAAAATATAGGTATAAAAAAATATTCATATCATCAAATAAATATTTTTATTAATCTTTTCATAAGTCAATATAATAAATATAAGAATGAAAAAATATTTTTTTTAGAGAATGGTAAAGATGTAACAAAAGAATGCATAGAGTGTTTTGCAAAAGGAACTAAATATTTTACAACAGGGGGATTTTCAAATCTGTTAATTAAGAAAGCAGAAGAAATTGAATCTATAAAAAATAATAAGAAAGATTTTATAGATATTTTATCTGATACATATATCAATGATATAAAAAATGAAAAATTTGAAAACCCTTTAATTTTTATAGTTGAACAAAAAAATAAATATTCTAAATTAGATATTTCTAAGAAATCATTAGAAGCTTATAAAAGTTCAGCAGATTATTTAAAAATATTAAAGAAAATATTAGATTTAAAGAATCCTGTTGGAAATGAAAAAGAAAAAAAATATTTTACAAAAAAAAAAACAATTGAAAAAAATGAAAAATCATTACTTCAAATAATAGATGGAAATGAATATGTAATAACCGAAGATAATTTTAGAAAAATGGTTTTAATTTTATATAGAATAATTGCTAATATACCAGTTATTTTAATGGGTGAAACTGGATGTGGAAAGACTGCTTTAATAAAAAAATTAAATCAATTATTAAATAATGGAACAGAAAAACTTAAAATAATTAATATAAATCCAAGTATAACAGATTCAATTTTAATAGATAAAATGAATACAATAAATGAAGAAGCTAAAAATATTCATAATGAAATATTATGGGTATTCTTCGATGAAATAAATACATGCGATTCACTTTCTTTATTAACAGAAATATTTATTAATCGTTCATATAATGGAATAAAATTAAGTGACAATTTAAGATTAATAGGAGCTTGTAATCCATATAGGAAAAAAAAGATTGATAGAATAAAATGTGGATTAAGCTATCCAAATGAAAAAAATGAATTAATATATTTAGTAAATATTTTACCTCAATCTCTAATGTATTATGTTTTTAATTTTGGTTCTCTAGATCCAGAAGATGAAAATAAATATATATTTAGTATAATTTCTAAACTTTTTACAAAAGAAGAAGAAGAATTAAAAAAAATTACTCAAGAAATTATTAGTAAATGCCATGAATATTTAAGGAATATTTATGATCCTTCTATTGTTTCATTAAGAGAAATGACAAGATTTACTAAATGTTGTGAATTTTTTATTAAATATTATGAAAATAAATTTATTTGTGAAATTAAAAAAAATAAAAAAAATAAAAAAAGAAATATACAATATGAAAAAATTAAATCAATAACAATTTCTATTTATTTATGTTATTTTATTAGAATAGTAGAAAAAAGTCAAAGAAATAATTTCGATATAAAATTAAAAAATCTTTTTACCAAATTATTTAACTCCATCTCAAATGAAGAAAATATAAATAAAGAAGAAACTAAGAATTTCCATATTAATAAGGATTTAACTGAAATTATAAATAATGATTTTCATAAAAACAAATTTTCTTCAGAATCGTTTACTTTTAGAGAATTTCTTGAATTAGAAGAAGATTTTATTTTACAAGAAATTAAATTAGAAAAAGGAATCGGGATTAATAATTCATTAAGGGAAAATATATTTTTATTATTTACTTCATTAATAACAAATATTCCATTAATTATTATAGGAAAGCCTGGAAGTGGAAAGAGTTTGAGTTCTCAATTAATATATAAAGCAATGAAAGGGAAATATTCCAATTCTGAATTTTTTAAATTATACCCATCAATTATCCAAAGCTATTTTCAAGGTTCAAATTCTACTCCTCCAGAAGATGTAGAAAGTATTTTTACGATTGCTGAAAATAAATTAAATTCATTAAAGGATAAAGGGGAAAATAAAAATTTGCCAATATCAATGATATTATTTGATGAATTAGGATTAGCGGAAAGATCAAAATATAATCCATTGAAAGTTTTACATAGTAAACTTGAATATGATGGAAATAAAGAAGGTGTTAGTTTTGTTGGAATTAGTAATTGGTCTTTAGATGCCTCTAAAATTAATAGAACATTAACTTTATCTGTTCCTGATTTAGATGAAGATTTAGATGATTTAAAAAAAACTTCATATACAATTGCAGAAAGTATTAATGAAAAATTCAAAGATAATTCAATTTTTAAAATATTATTACCTAGCGTATATTATTATTATAAAAAAATATTAAAAGAATTAAAAAAATTGCAAGTTTATAAAAAATATGAAAATGAGGAATTTAAACAAATAAAAAAAGAAAAAAAAAAGAAATAGAATCCAATCCTGAGCTAAAAGATTTAGTATTAGGAGTTAATCCAGATGAATTTTATAAAAATAAACTTTTAAAGAATGAAATAAAAAAATTGAAACCAAACGATGTTTCTTGGGAAAAACATTCTTTTGGCGAAATTGAAAAAAAAGAAGAATTTAAAAAAATGCTTAATGAAGATAAAACAATAAAAGATGATTTTCATGGAAACAGAGATTTTTATTATATAATTAAAGGTATTGCGAGTGAATTAAATAAACAAAATGAAAATGATAATAATGAATTTATTATTGAAATTATTGTTAAATATATTGAAAGAAATTTTGGAGGAACTGAATATGAAATTGATATCGACAAAGACTTTAGATTTGAGGATTTTGAATATTTAGATTTTTTTAAGGGAAAAATATTCGAAAAAAATATAAAAATATCATCAATTTTGTTCTTTAAAGAAGTATTTAATTGGTTTTGCATTAATAAGGATAAAGATATAAACTTTGACTCTTTTATAATAAAAGATCAAAATATTAAAAAAGATGATTGTATAAATAGTATTATTACTAATATAACTGATAATAATAGCAGATATTTACTATTAGAAATCAAATCTCAATTAGCACCACTAATTCATCAAAATGTTGAAAAAAAAATAAAAAAAATAAAAAATAAAGAAATTATCTTTTATGAGGGAAGCCTTTTTCCTGAAGATGAAAATAGCGAATATCAATTTAAAAAATTAAATGATATACAAGATAATGCTGCAAATGGTGATATAATTATACTTCACAATTTAAATCAAGTATATCCTTTTTTATATGATTTATTTAATATGAATTATATAATTAAAGATGGGAAAAGATATGCAAGAATATGCCACGGAAATTTTAGTGATCAATTAGTCTTAGTAAATCCAAATTTTAGAGTTATTATTATGGTAGAAAAAAAATTTATAGATGAGGTTGAATCACCTTTTTTAAATAGATTTGAAAAAAATATTGTTTCTTTTGATAAATTAATTGATGCTAAGCAAAATGAATTATCAGAAATTATTTTAAATGATGATTTAAATTTAAAATATATTTTAAGGAATTTAGAAAAAAATTTTAATTTGAATTATATATTAAAAGATTTGTTAATTAGTTGCAAAAAAGATGACATACTTGGTTTAATATATAATTATTATATTGAAAATAATATTGATAATAATAGTGAAAAAGATTTGAAACATTTACAAGAAAATATTAAAATAAAAATAATTCATAAAATAGCAAAATTATTACCTCAAGATATTTTAATAAATTTACCTGAGGAGAATATACTTAGAAATATTTATTGATTTTGAGCATTCTAATTCAAAATATTTAAGCTTTATTATTTCTTTTATTATTAAAAATTATAAAGAAGAAAATATTAATTTTATTTTGACTATTCATTTAAAAAGAAATTTTAAAATAGACAAAAATAGGAATAAATTTGACATAATTTATTCTGTTCCCGATATATATCCTAATATTAATCAATTATTTATTGATAATTTAAATGGCCAGAATATTCAATTAGATAAATTATTGGAAAGACCTATTAAAGATTTTTTAAAAGAAGGAGAAATAGATATAAATAAAGAGTTTTTAAAGATTTTAAGAAAATATTTAAATGATAATTTAGAAACTTTATATGGAAAAGATAAAAATATTAATGAAAACAATTATATACATAAAATGGAAAAATATTTTAATAATGATATTGACTTTATAACAGCTATTATAAATAAGGCTAAATCTTATATAGAAGAGAAAGGTAATAATTTAATTGAGAAAATTTTTAATAATAATTTTATTAATAAAACTAGTATAGATATGATAACTATATTAATAGAATATATTAGGGATAAAATATTTTCACAACATATTATAAATATATTAAATGCTCTTGAAGATAATAATTTTTTAACTTCATTATTAATTATAAATGAGAATGAAGAATTATTAAGTCATGAAATAATTAAAGAAATTAAGAATAAGTACTTAGAAGATATTCAAATAGAAAAAGAAAAAAAATATTCGCCTAAATTTATGCTGAATTATAAAATTCCAGGATTTTATAATTTTTATCATGAATTATCTAACTTTATATCAACTAATATTTCTAGTGAATATATGAGAAATGAAAAAAAATTAAGAGAATTTTTAAAAGGAGATGAGGGAGAGGCTAAAAAAATATTTGATAATAAAGAATCTATTCTATTATCTTTAGTTTATCAAGAAATAAAAAAGAATGATTTTATTTATAATATTATAGAAAAAATTCCTAAAAATTTATTATTGAATGATTATATTACATTTTATTTAATAAAGTATCATTCTATTAATTCAGAAAATACATCTTTGATTTTTGAAGATTTTATGTTTGAAGAATTTGTCATTGATGATTTTAATCATAAAATAATAAATAGGTTATTAGATTTAAGATTCAATAAAAATAGAAATATATTCAAAAATAATGAAGATACTCCTATAAAGATCTTATTAAATAAAAATAATTTGGATAGAATCCAACATAAATTATATTTCTAAAATTCTCAAAATTTATTTAATTTTAAAAAATATATTTAAAAATATTGAAGAAACTTATGATTTTAATGAAGACAATAAAAGCAATGAAAAATTATTAGAAATAATGGAGGAAACTCTAAAAAATGAAGAATTAAGATATATAACAAATGAAGAAAAAAATCCTTCTATTACAATTGAAGTGAATGAATGCTATTATTTATTATTAGCATCAATATGTTATTCTATAATACCTCCAAAAGTAAATTTAAAAAATGTTGAATTATATTATTATTTTGATTATCTAAAAAGTGCTTTAAAAATAATTCAAAATTTAAATGATGATTTATATATCTTTTTAAATGAAATGTATATAATTGATGAATTTATTCAAATATATGATGTGTTAGATTTAAATGGCAAGTCAAATATAGAATCATTAATTGAAATTGTGAATAACTTAAAAAATAATAATGAAATTATACAATTAAATGAAGAGGATACATATGATAAAATAAAAAAAGTTTTTAATGATTTATATCAATTAATAAAAAAATTTTTAAATTATGAGGATAAAAAATATTATGATTTATTAAAATATATATTTTATAAAGAAATAAAAAAAGTCCCTGATATTAATTATAGAACTGATATTTTTGAAAAATAAGTAAAAGAAAATGAGCTTATAGTTAATTCTAATGATATACTTCAATTATTATTGAAAACAGTTATTATTCCTTCGAAAGAAGTTTTTATAAAAGCAGTCAATAAGATACTAAATGAAAAAAGTGAAATTGTCTTACTCATGGAAAATATTTTAGATAGTCCAAATGAAAATAATTATTTTATTTTATCTGAAACTTTATTATATTTCTTTGAAAAGAACTCAATAATTTATTTAAATAAAGTTTTAAACGATAAAAAAGAAAAAATATTATTAGAAAATGAAAAAGAGACCTTAAAAATGTTTAAAGAATGCTATTTATTTTTGCAAAATTATTATCATAAACCAAATAGACTTGTAGACAAAAATAAAAATATATGTAAATTGTTTTGTATTGCTTTTATAAAAGTTTATTGTTATACCTTTATTAATTTTATAAATACTAGTAATACAAAATTAAAAGAACCATTAAAAATTATTAGTGAAATTAATAAAGATGATTATATAAGAAAAACTATAATTCTTTATATTTATAAAGTTATTTATAATAGAAATAAAAAGGAAATTGATATCTTTATTACTCCGGAATATATTCAAAAATATAAACTCAAAGAGTATAATGGTTTTGATAAATTTTTTATAAACCCTGAAGATAATCCATTTACATATAAATATATTAATCCAAAAATAGAAAATATTAAAAATTATGAACCTTTTTATGAAAAATTAGAAAATTATAAAAGTGATAAATTTGAAAAAATAAATATAAATGATTTCAATTTAAAATCTTTAGGAATAGATATTTTTTATTTTTCTACTAGTAATTTAATTTTATCTTGTTTAAAATTTAAAGAATTTTATAAATCTCCAATTTATGTTAATTTCTATGAAAATGTATGCATACCTTTATTTAAGGGCCATAATAAAATTAATGAAGCAATCCAATTTTTTTATAATCCTCAAAAATTTGAAAAAATTAAAGAAGAATTTAATCTAGATTCAGAAGATTTAAATATATTATTATATTCTTATCGTTATTGTTTGAATGAATTATATTCAACTTCTTCCAATAGTATATATGGCTTTTTATATAATAAAAAAACTATTGAAAGTATAAACAGATATTATTATCCAGGAAATGATATAAAAGATAATCCAATTTATGAAATATATTCAAAAGTTGAAGCACATTTTGAAAAAATACCAAATCAAGGATGTTACGTATGTCTATGCCAAAATGGATATTATCATTCAATACCTGGAGGTAATCCTACTGAAAAGAATTTATATATGAAATGTAAAAATTGCAATGAGCCTATTGGCTCAATGCTCAATGAACGTCGTTATATTGTTCCAGTAAAAAGAGATAAATATTTTAGAATATTTAAAACTAAAGAAGAATGCGAAAAAATAAAAAAATTGAAAGGATATAAAGCTAATTCTATGACAATAGTTGAGTTAAAAGAAAAATGTATTAAAAAATATTTTATGGAAGAAAAAGGAATTTCGAAAGTTAATAAAAATCATTTTATAAAAGATACAAAAATAATTAGAAATTTAAGTCAAGTTTCTTATAGATTATTAAACTTTATTTTATATTCTCATTTATTTTTTGCGAGATTATATACAGAAAATAAAAGATTTGATATATTTTTACCAGAAAAAATGACTTGGATTGAAGTAATTAAAGAATGTTGGGAATTATTAAAAATTGAATTATCTAAAAAAGGAATAAGTGTAATAGATATTTTTATGAATTATGTATTTTTTGATTTATTCTCAGTATTAAATGAACAAAAAAGTATTAATAATTATGAATCACTTATTGATTTAGAAAAAAATCTAGATGAAATTATATTAAAAAAAATAAAAGATTTCAAATCTGATTACAAGAGTTTTGATAAAATTAAAAAATCAAATAAAAATAATAAATTTATTTCAATTAATTTATTAGAAGAGATATATCATGATTATAAAGATTCAGAATATCCTTTTTATAATTATTTCTATTATTCAGATTATATAAATGAAGATTATTTATTAGAAAAATTAAATCATACTGAAAGAAATAAATATCCAGTTTTATTGACAGTTTTAGAAAATAATATTTCATCAAATAATGATAAACTTTATTCATTAGATGAGCTTCAAACATTTAATGAAGTATTAAATTTATTTAATGAAAAATATTCTCATTCAATAACTAGAGAGAAAGCAAATCAAATAATTTTAGAAGATGATTTATTTAAAGATAAAGATACAAAAAAATTAATTAATGAATTTATTAAATTTTATAATAATTTAAATTTAAAAAACGAAAAAAAAATTTTATTAAAATTATCTGAAAAAAGTAAATTATCTGAATTTTTTATAGATGAAAACACAGATATTGGAAAAAGTTATAAAAAGATTTATGATGAGTTTATTAAAGAGCAAAATAGCCAAATTTCAGAATTATTAGACCTAAAAATTGAAAGAGGAATATTTGATCAAAATTGTAAAAAGCAAATTAATATTCAAAATGCTAATGAAAATGAAATATTTTTGCTTAATTTACCAAAAAGGTTTTCTTTTATAGATGTAGTATTTAATTGCTCTCATAGAAAAGTTATCGATAATAATGATTTTAATTCATATAATCAATTTGAAATAGATTTAGAATTTATTGAAGAAAGAATGACTGAAATTTTATTAAAAAATAAAAAATTATTTAATAATAATATAATTAATTTTATATATAAAAATGAGGATTTATCTTTTGATAATACAAATATTATATCTAAATTTAATAAGGACTATATAACTGAAGAAATAAATATAGATGATAAAGTAATTTTATTCAAATTTTATAATGATAACAAAGAAAAGATTAATTTATTTATATCAATTATTAATGATTTTATTAAATTAATAATTTGTTTAAATAATAATAAAGATTTAATAAAAAATGATAAATCCACTGCTAAACTTATTTCAGAAAAAAATTTAATTTATAAAATTCTTGCTTTCTTTGAGGATAAAATTTCTAATGATATAAAAATAATTTTTAATGAAAATAATAAATTATTTACAGTAAATAAATTAACCAATATTTTTGATTATTATATGATTTTAATATATGGATTAATAAAAAATGAATTCAAAAATTATCAAATTGAAATTGAAAGCAATAAAATTGAAGAAATTAATAAATACTTTGAAGGAACTCATATAATTAAGAAAGAATTTTTCCAATCAGCAATTCGTAAATTTATTTCATTATTTTTATTTCAAGAAAATGATAAAGAAAATAGAATTAAGAATAATATAAATAATATAGTAAATTATTTAAATATCCCAGATATTTGGGATAAAACAATCTATAATAAGAAAGAATTTCATAATGAATTAAATCAAATAAAGAATTTCAAAATCCAAATAAATCAAATATTATCTTTATATGAAAATTTAGGGGAAGAAATTGATGAAAATTATTTTTCAGATGTTATAAGTCAAATAAAAAGAAAAGAGGAAGAAATTAGGAAGCAAGAAGAAGAAATGAAAATGCCAAAAAAAGAAGAAATAAATCAAATAGAAGAATTAAAAGAAGAAAAAGAAGAGAAAAAAGATGAATTAACTGATGATGAAGATGATTATTATGGAAAAAATGATGATAGTGATGATGATGATAATCTTGGCAGAGATTAAAATATAGATTTTCTTTAAAAATTAAAATAATTAAATAAATTAATTAATTAAATTTATTAATTAGAAGACATTTATTATATTTAATTATTTTTCTTTTTTTTTATTAGTATTGGGGATTGGGGATTGGGGATTGGGGATT
>JAJJLB010000091.1:0-10553 GCA_023806845.1 Diplodinium flabellum
CCCCAATCCCCAATCCCCAATCCCCATTATATTTATTGAAAAAAAATTTTATAAAAATATTAAAATATAATTTTAATTTAAATATTTTATAATTTTAAAAACCTAATATAAATATTATATAAATAAAATAATTTCATTTTTTTTTATAATGTTTAATTCTATTTTTTACTCTCTCACATTTTCAAACATCATATAAAAATCGATACATAGTGACATATCATTTGTCACAATATATTCTTTTGAACCATTTTTTAAATAAAAAATTAAATCAATATTTATGTTATTTGGTTCCTTATGTACTTCCACCTTTTTAATTAAATCAAGTCCTATTTTAAATACAATTTCTTTTGCTTCATAGACTATCAAGACACATTTATCAGTTAAAATTAAAGTTGAAATAGAATTTTGTAATGCTGGATATATATATTTAAATTGTTTAAAATATATAATTTCATGTTCTTCATAATCTTCTAAATAATCCAAAATAGCCCTTACTAAGGCTTCATCTTCATTATAAGCATTAAGTCTTATTGCTTTTAATATAGTTCTTGGATATCTAAATCTTTCAGTTTCTAATTTTGGATTAAAAAGCAAAGCAGTATTTTTAATTCCAACAACTAAATTATTTGTTATTCTTAATCCTGCAGTTATTGGAGATACTGCAGCACCTATTATCCCAGCACCTACTCCTTGGAAAAATCCCCCTATTCCACTTTTTTTGGCTTCTTCATATGGCTTCATAAAAATACCAGCAACTCCTTTACCTATGTCCAGAATACCATTTTTAACACCATAATATATACCAGATATAATATTTGAAGGTTCTCTTTCATTTAAATTATCTATATTTCTAATTCCTTGTAATTCTTCACATGAAGCTAACAAAGTTCCAGAGATTTTTCCAACAATATCAAAACTACTAGAAATTACTGTAGTTAAGAAAATTCCAAAAGCTTTTGCAACTCCTTCTCCAAAACCTATTGGACCCTGAATTAAACCTTTTCTTGGGGCTTCAAATATTTCTAAAAATCCTTTACTTATAGATGAAGCATAGCCTGTTGGATTTCCTAAAATATCCAAACTTCCTATTATTTTAAATATTCTTCTTTTTAATTGGCTTAAATAAGAAGTTTTTAATTGATCAATTAAAGACTTCATATCTGTAAAAACATCTGTATAATATAAGGATGGTAAATATAAATTATAATCAGTTATATGTGTCAAAATATTTCCTATAAAACTACTTACACCTGATACTATTAATGGTATAACTCTGATTGAATTTAAATCTATTCTTGTTGTTAGAATAATAACTAGACTTCCTAAAGCAATATTTTTAATAAAAAATAAATACTTTTTTTCAGAATTATAAATAATTTCTTCTGGTAAAACAGATATTTCAGTATTTAATAAACCAGAATAATGGGATGGGTCATATTCCTTTACTTCATTAATCTTAGAATATTCATCTAATAAATTTTTTTCATATTCATCAATATTATTATATTTTTTACTTTTTTTTTCTGGTTCTGTTATATAAAAATCAAATTCTTCTTTTAATTGAAGACCCATATCAACAAGGCTCATTATTTGATAATTACTAATATTAAGTTTTATTGGTTGAATTGTAAAATCTAATTGAGGAAATTCATCTGAAGATACTGATATTAAATGATTTGTCACTCTATGGAAAGATATAATTCCTTGGAATAAAGGAATTAATAGTTCATTATTATCTTTATTCTTTTCTTTTGATTCTTCTATTTGTGGAGTAATTTGAGTTTGTGGTATTATCATACTTTTGAAAAGATCTTGTAAGCAATAATCTATCTGGAAATTTTTGAAAGATAATTTTATATTTGCAATAATATGACTACATTTATCCTTATTGAAATTAAACAATTGACTTTCTATTAAAAATCCATATAGAGATATATAATATAATTCTTTAGGAATACTATTTATTATAGATATACCAAAACCTTTAGTATATAATCTAAATTTAATATTAAATGAATTCTTCTTTTTTTGCCTTATTCTTTCCATAAATGAACTTTTTTTAACATCAATTTCATGCTTTCCTTTTACTATTAAAGTTCTTGTTTTATTATTTTCAATAATAGTTTGGAAGAAAAATGATTTACCTACTTCAGCCTTTTCAGTTTTTCCTATTTTTTGATTATTTTTTACTAAAAATTCTCTACTTATTTCCATACTTTTTTGTGTTATTTTAATTTCATTTAAATTTATTTCTGTATCATCTTTATCAATATTAACAATCAATAATTTTTCATTTTTTAATGTATCTCCCCATACATAAGGTAAAAATTCCCCTTTATTTAAAATAATTTTTTCGTGATTATAAGTATCTTCTTTTTGACTTAAAGTAATAGGAAAATGAGTTTGATTTCTTATAATGTATTGAGGATTTTCTGGAGGGAATATTACTATATAAATTAATCCTTTTTTAATAGCTTTTGTAACACGGACTAACAAAAAGGACTCATTATTTTGAGAAAATATACAATATTTCCTAGGTCTCATTTGAACTTTTTGTAATTTTTTTTTTCTTTTTCTTAATTTTTTCCTTCTTTCTTCATTTGGAGATATTTCTTTTTTTTCATCACCTTTTGAAAAAAATCTTTTTTTCGTTGCTGAGGGGCCAAATACATCTGAGACCCTTTCATCATCTTCATTTTCTCCTGTATTTATTTCTGAATCAGGATTAAAAATAATATTTGAATTTAATATATTTTCTTCATTATTTATAATTTGGTTTTTATCTTTATCATCTGAACTAATATTTATTTCTTTTTCTTTTTCTTTTTCTTTTTCATCAGTATTAATTAAACCTAATATCTCTTCCGTACTATTATTTTGATTAATTATATTATTATTAATTTTTTCTTCATTATCTATATTATCATTTTTTATATCTTCTTCAGGTATTATTTTATTTTGTTCATTAGCTTTATCTTCATTTGTTTTTTCTTCAAGAAAATGCATCTTTTTTTGTAATCTCTCTTTTCTTTTTATTTCTTCAATTTCTTTTTCTATTTCTATATTTTGAGTTAATAAAAGTTGTTTCATTTCATCATTTATTGGAATTTTAACATCAACATCTCCAATTTCATTTAAATCTATTGGACAAGAATAATCAGCAGAAAATTCTCCCATATTTATTTGTATCATATTTTTCATGTTTTTAGTTTCTCTTAATAAATTTAGAGTAATAGTTTCTCCATTTTTTATTGAATGGCCTTTAAATTGTTTGCCATGATCATTACTTATTTTATCTTTTTTATTATTATATTGTTTATATTGCAAATCATACCCAAATCTATTTATTAATAAAAATCTTGGTTCAATTGTAATAAATATAGTATTAGGAAAATTCCATGAGGAATTAATTGAAACACCTAATTCTAAATTAGTAACAGTATTATCTTTATCATTTATATCTAATGAAATAACTCCGACACTACCTATTGTATTTATATTAAATTTTTCTGACCAATTTGAATTATCACATTTCATTTTAAAAGCATTTTTAACATTTTTTGTATGGAATAAATTAATACTTTTTGGATAAATTCTTCCATTAAATTTCAATGGACTGAAATGGTCTATTATAAGACTTTGACTAATAATATAAAATAAAATATCTGATTTATTAATTATTATACATTTATTATAAATAATTATTTTTCTTTTTTTAGAAAATATTTTAACTTTATGCTCAAATTCTTTCTCAAAAGCGCCAATAAAATTATCACTTTCAGTGTTTTCTTCTACTTTTATATTTATATCAAAGAATTTATTTAAATTAGTGGCCTTACTAACTCCTTCAAACATTTGAACAGTTACTTCTTTTTCATCTTCTTTAGCTAGCTCTTTAATTTGTTGTTTAGTCATTCCAAATGTCTTAATATCAAAAAATTTTGACTTAAAAATTATATTGTGATATTTTAAAATTAATTTTAATTTTGTGTTATCAATATCTAAATCAAAAAATCCTTTATTTTTTTTAGGCTTTATTAATATTTCATTATAATTATCTACATCAAATTCACATTTTATATTAAATGGTAATTGATTTACAATAACTAAGGATTCACTTAAAATAAATAAAAAACTAAAAGCTTTTTCATGTGAATTATCATTTGATAAATTTATATTATTTTTATTATTATTATTTTCTTCTATTTTATTCTCTTGATTATTAATATTATTAATATTTTTATTATTTTCAATTTCTTTTTCTTTTTCCTTTTCATTTTCATCAATTTTAATAATATCATTATATCCACGTTGAATAATAAGATTTGAAGTTATATAATAATTTTTATTTTTATATTTCAATAAAACTATTTTAGAATAATTATCTTTTAATACAGTCTCTTTTTTACCTTTAAATGTTGGTAAATTTTCTTCTTCATATTTTATGAAATTTTCATTATTCAATTTTATATCATTAAAATCTTTGTATAATAATGTATAATAATAAGTGTCCTTATTAAAACTATTATGAAAAGAAATATATATTCTATATTTTTTAATTATATATAATAAAGATAAAGATATTTTTACTCCTGGTTTTATTATAATCTTATCTTTATTATTTTCATGATTAATATTTCTATCATTTGAATTATATTTATTCACGAAATCTTTTTCAGATATTAAGGATAATATAATAGGAATAGGTAAATTATTATAAAAAAATATATTACTTCCGAATTCAATAGATTTTAATGAAGCATTTTTTCTTATTTTAAGATATATATCAATACTATCATCATCTTCTCTCTTTTTATTATTTATCTTTTTTGGTTTATGAGAAGAAGTATCTATAATTAAGTCATCATCAATTTCATCAATTTCATTATTTTCTGGTAATAATTTTTCATTTAATAATAATAATTTGTTGTCTTCATTAATATTTTCAATTTCATTTTTCTTTATATCATTAATTATTTCATTATTAATTATATTTTTATTTTTATTCTTTTTTTTAGAGTCATTATTTTTAATATTTCTTTTATTTTCATTTACTTCATACCTATCACTTATATCTTTTTTTAATTTAAAGCATGTTGTATAATTTGAAGAAAAATCATTTGCAGTAACAGGGACAAATCCATTTAATTTAAAACTAAATTTATCTTTTTTTATTTTTAATTGAGCATCAGTTAATTGATTATATATTTCATTTAATTTACTTCTTTTTATAGTTTTTTTATTTTGTTTTGAATTAGTATTACTATCTAATATAAATTTATAATTATTTTCTGAATCATTTATATTTTCATTAGCATCAAGCCAACAATTAATATTAATTCCACTTGAATTAGCAAATTCTATAGCAATATCAGTATTTAAAGAAGAATTATTTAGTTTTAAATCTATTGATCTTCGAGTTAAAACTTTTTTTAATACATCATTAATAAAAACTAATATTGAATAAGATAAATTTAAATTTAGCATATCATTACTATTATATAAAATTCTTAATCTAGAAAACCAAGCAACTTGATCACATGTAATAGAAGCTTCATATTTTTCTATTATAGGTTCCCAATCATCTATTCTATTATTATAGAATGTAATAGAAAAACTGAAAAATATTTGTCCATAGAAAGCTAAACTTTTAATATCATAATTTTTAAGTGATATTTCTTTACGAGAAATACTTTCATAAAGTAAATTACTAATATTTCTTACTGAATCACTATTTGTATTTAGAATAAATTTAATTGGAGATGTTCTAAATTCTATATTTATTAAAGGTTGTAAATAATATCCAGAATCATCAATTATTTTTATTAATATTTTTTCTAAATGTATTTTTAAATCAACTGTATTATTCATTAATTCAACATTTATTTCAGGTTTCTCATCCAAATAATCTTTTAATTTTTTTTCATTTTCTTTTTTTTTCTTTTTTAATTTTTTCTTTTTAATTTTATTATTATGTTGCTTTTTTTTCTCTTCTTTCTTTTTTTTATTTTCTTCTTCTATATTAATTATATCACTTTTTATTACAGAATCAGGAATATCTTTTTTTCCTTCTTTATTAATTTCATCACTTTTTTCAATATTAATAATATTATTTAGATCTTCACCGATATTCTCAAATTCTTCTATTTCTTTTATTGGATCATCATATTCAGCGTTTATCCCTTTTAAAAATTCTTTTATAGTAGGAACTAATTTAATAAAATCTCTAACTTGTGTAAACCCGACATTAAATACTAAAGGTTCAAGGTCTAGATTAACTAATGTTATTGTTTGCTCTACTTCTGGTAATAATAACATTGAATTTATATTAATACAAAGACGAAAACTTGTTAAGATTCTATCACATATATTATCTATACTAAATTTTCCAGTGTTATAATTTAACATATTTAATTCTATACCTAGAATTTTTATATTTGTTTTCATATTATTTTCTTTAAATTGAATTTTAACTAATTTATCATTTCCATTCCTTATTAAATCCATATCTGTTTTAAAAGTAACATTTCCTTTTATGTTACCTTTCAAATTTAAAACTTTTGTTATAGATTTAGAGTCATCTAAAGGAAATAATATTGCTGCTTCTCTCATTTCAAATTTCACTTTGATATTCAATTTTTTATTTTTAGTTCTAAAAATATCTGTTAATTTAATATCTTTATCTTCTAAATTTTTAGCATCATTAGATTTTTTATCATTATTAACATCATTTTCATTTATTATATTTTTATTTTTTCCAGAAGTATCTATTAATAAATTTTCATCATTAATTAGCTTTTCTTTATTTTTATTAATATCAGATCCTAATTTAGAAGCAAATTTAGAATCAAATAATTTACTATTATCTTCACTATCACTTTCATCATCTGAATCATCATCATAAATATCGCTTGTACCACTTGTGCTTGAATTTAAACTCATGGTATCACTACTACTGCTAGTATTTAATAAAAAATTACTTTTTGACATTTTTTTAAGAAGTTTATTTTTCATTTTTTCTTTTTTATGTTCTTTTTCCATATTATTCCAAATTATAATATTTTCTTCAATTATTCTATTGAACATATCCAAATAATAATTAGTAAATTGGATAATTCTAATGACAGTATTTAAAGGCCCACAAATTTTTATAGTTTTAAATAGAATTTCAGCCAATTGAGTTTTAGTTTCATTATTATGTGTAAAAGTTAAAAACATAAAATATTCAGCATATTTTTCACCTTTATCATTTTCTTTTACTTTACTATTTTTTTTTCCGAAATTAATAATTTCACTAAAATCTGAAACAAAAGCTACTTCTTCCACTGAATATTCTTTCCTTGACAAAAAAGTTTGATGACTTTCATCCACAACAATTTCCTCATTATTCCCACCTGCATCCATTCTTAAAATATTTTGAAATTCTTTTTCAATATAAGAATCTCCTTTAGGATTATTTGCATTTGTTATTAAAGTTTCTTTGTCAAATACATTTATAGATTTTATTAATAAAGTTCCTTCTATATTGAATTTTTCAGTTAATAAAAATTCTACTTTTAAACTTGTCATATCAAATAAAACAAAATCACGATATTTTAAATCTTTAAAATCTTCTTTTGATTCTAATAAGATTTGCCTTTCTTCATATGATATTGTTTTTTGTATACATATTTGGAGATCATCAAATCTAAAATTAACAATTATAAATTTAGGATCATCTATTGTTAATTCTTCTTTAAATAATGAATCTCTAATATTTCTTACTATACTTTCATTAATATTAATGTTTTCCATATATTCATATTTTTCAGGTTCTATATTTTTTTTCTCTTTCTTTTTTCTTTCTAAAAATTTTTGTTGTATTTCATCATCTTCATCTATTAAATTATGTTTTTTTTTATTATTTATATTATATGTTTCTTCTTCTTCTTTATTAAGTTTAATTTCTTTTTTTTCAAATAATGTTTTATGCTCTAATTCATATATAGCTAATTTCACTAATTTTCCTGTTTTTTCAATCATCTCCATAAAAAATGGTAATTGTGAATCTCTTATATTTATTTTCATTTTTCCTATACTCATCACAAATTTATATTTTTCAAAATATGGATTTTTTTTTTCGAACATCATATCAACATTTATTCCAAAAGATACATCTTCAATTAAATTTGATCCTTTAGCGCCTAATAATCCACTTAAATCCCCATCAAAATCATCTAAAGTTGTTACACATAATTTTTCAGCTTTTAACATATATGTATCAAACAATTTTTGTTTATCTCTAACTTTAACATAATCTATATTTGGATCTTGTCTTGGAGGGAGAAGAGAATATACATGGAAATCTCCACACCTAAAAATTATACACTTTTTATTTGAATTATCTAGAATATCTAAAGGAAAAAATACAATTGGGCTTTTAATTGTAACATCTAATTCTGCATTAAAATGCTGAAAGTTTACATCAATATTATCAATTTTAAAACCATCTTTTATAAATTTATATATTTCCCCCTCTACATTATATTTTTCTGGAAAATCAAAATTGTCATCCATAAAAAAAGTCATATAGTCTGATATTTTTTTGGATATATATTGTATACTAAACATATTTGCTATCAATATAAGTCTTTTTTGATTTCTGAATATAATTCTATAATTTGTATTTTCATTATTTGGATTATTTTCTAATTCCATATACCAAGCTGTTAATTTTCCTTTTTTTTCTCTTTCATTAAATTTTTCACTTTTTTGTGTTATAGTAGTTAAAAGATATTGATATTTAGATTGAGGTAATTGATATTGTAATATTGATATATCTTCTATTGTTAATCTAACAAGCTGTTGTCGATTTTTTAAATCACAAAATAATATAAAATTATTAAAAATAATTGTAAATAATTTTTCTTCTTGAATTCTTTTAATATTAATTTGTATTTCAGATATTGTTAAATTAATTTTAATAAAACTAAAATTTTCTGTATCATCTGGGAAAAACCCGCTCAATATATCTATATGTTCTAATCTTTTTTTAATTAAATTGGTAATTCTATTTTCTAATTTTAATTTTTGCTTTTCTAATACTTCAATTTGTTTTATTTTTTCTTTTAATTCATCTTCTTGGCTTTTTTTTAGAGATTTTTTTTTAAAAAGACGATCACCTTTCATTTCTTTTAATTGTTTATCAATTTCAACAAATTTTTCTGAATGTTTCATTTTTGAATCTGCAGCATTTCTCATTACTTGTATTTCTTCATATTTTAATTTATTTTCATATTTATTTAAAATCTCTTTTATCTTATTAGCTTTTTTTTCATTAGGTTTTTTACCATACATTAAACCTAAATATTCTATATAATTATCAATATATTCCATTTTTTCATCTTCAGTTAATGTTTTAGTATAATACTCATTAGATAATCCTGATATATATTTTTGTATTAACATTTGATATATACTTAATTTAGAAATAGCCTTTATTTGTACAAGATTTAATAATAATTTTATTTCATTCAAATTACAATGCAATTCTATTTTAGGCTTACCATTTTTTAAATTTTCATTCAATGAAATTATCAATATAATTTTGAAATTAAATAAAATATAATGATGTGAGTTAAAATTATTAATATATTCATATACTTCGGAAAGACAATATCTATAAAAATTAAGCCTTGGGCCTAAAAGTTTTTTTAATTTTTCATCTTTTACTTTAGTATTTGGTGTATCCATTATTTTTTCAGAATAATCAACTAATCTACCTTCATTTTCATAAGTATCAAAAAATACACACATATTATCAACTTCAATTTTTTTGTGATTAATTTCTCCATAAGGAATTGTTTGTTTTCCTTCTGCTTCTTTAAAATTTTTATCTACTGTTTTTAATTTAAGATGTTTAGCTAAAACACCAACTGAAAATGGAGTTAAGGAATAAGAATATTCATCGTCAATTCTTAAACATACATTAGTAATCGTAATTTCAATATTATTTATTAATTTTGAAATCATATCTGGATTATTATCATCTTTATGACTGTTTAATTCATTTTTTAATTCTTCTATACTTTGCAATTGAGATGTTTTATCCTCTTCCATAAATTTAATTTCTCTTTCTTTATCTAATTTTGATAAATTTTTTTGTTTTGCATGAATAAAAACATTTTCAAATTCTACTTTTACTGGATGCAGATGAATCCTCGGTAATTGGACTTTTATTCTAAGTTTTCCAATATATCCATAATTTAATTCAAAAAAAGGAAGATTTAAAAAATTTATAAATTCTTTTTTAATTGTTAAGTTTAAAAGCTGTACCTCTCCTGTAAATATTGATGATTTAGTAAGATCTTTTTTTATATCTATGATATTACTTAGATATTTATCTATAAGCCAATATATTATACCACTGGCCATCTTTATAAATTTTTTAAATAATTAAAAAAATAATAATTATACCAGATAATTATTTTTAAAAAAAATTAATAAAACAAAAATAAATTTTAAAAATGGGGGTTTGGGTTTGGGGGATGGGGGATTGGGGATTGGGGATTGGG
>JAJJLB010000092.1:0-10548 GCA_023806845.1 Diplodinium flabellum
CCCCAATCCCCAATCCCCAATCCCCAATCCCCAATCCCCATATAATAGTTATAAAACATTTAAAAAATATTAATTTAGAAAAATAATTAATTTTAATTATATTAATTAAAAATATATATATTTATCATAAAAAAATGGAAAAATTATTAATAATATAAATGCAAGATAAATAATAATATTTAAATATATGAAACTAAGAAATATTTCTTTAAATATTTCATTTCAAAAATTTCTATGAAAATAATTCTTTCTCAAGATACTATTATTAATATTATGATTTATGTTTATTTTCCCACTCTTCAATTTTAAGAGATCTTCCAATAGGAAACCAAATAATCGATTCTTTTTCAATATTTTCTTTAACATAAGATTCTAAACCAGAATATTCATTAGGATCTTTTTCTTCTAAATAAAGCATATAAAATAAATAATTTTCAACATTATGATCTTGTAAATGATTTTCAAATCCTTCTTTTCCAAGATAATATTTTTCAATTTTTTCTCTATTTAATCCACAAATAAAACAAGTTGTTTCCATATCCTCTTCAATTTCTTCCCTATCCCCCCTTAAATTATCAAAAGCATCAAGAATTAAACCAATAACCATTTGCCAAACTATATATACCATAATAACAGTATAAGATATATCTAAAACATATCTTTCCATATCTCCTGAAATATTTAAACTTTCCTCTTTTGTATCAATAAAATTTCCTAGATTACCCCCAGATGTAAAAGTATTTGAATAAATAAATAACATACATATTAATGGACTATCGCAAGAATAATCAGGCATTAAAGTGTAATATCTATAAAAAATTAATAAGGAATAAAAATATATTAAAATAAAAAATAATATAAATGTAAAAATTACATCTGCTAATGGCTCATAAAAAGCTAAAAATATATATTTTAATATTGGTGTACTTTTAATTAACTCAATTAAATGAAAAGAAAAAAAAAAGTGATGAACAAATAATCCTAAAATTGCAAATACCAAAAAACATATTGTATATAAAACATGAACATTAAAAAGCAATTTTAAAAAGATCATTATTTTATGACAATAAAGTGAATAACCACTTGATTTTAAGAATTTATAAACTCTATGTATTTCCATATCACTTATATAATTTATTTTGTCTTCATATGAATCTTTTAAAAATTTTCTATGCAAATTTTTATATATAAGAACAGCATCTTTTGTTATAAATTCAAGAAAAATAATTATATCAAAAACTAAAATAATAACACCTAAAATATGTAAAAGAGCTGTACTACTTCGTTCACTTAATGAAAATATTTTAACATTATGTATAACATTTTTTTGGTCTCTATCTTTTTCAGCACTATAGCCAACAAACATTAAGATATTCATAAGTATAACTAAAATAAATCCAACTAATTTAACTTTATTTTGGTACATTAATAAATATCTTAAAGGTCCAAATTTTCCATATTTTTCTTCTAAAACATTTATTTGCTTTAATGTCATATATATTTGCTCTTTTCTATTTAATAAATAAGTTAATTTACTTTGAGCTGATTCTCTATCGGCATTATCATCAAAATCTTTCTTCATTTTATCATCAAAAGAATTGAAAAATGGTAATCTTGGACAATAAACTTTAAAAACTTCATTATCTTTTAATATTTCAATATTTAGTGAATTTTCATAATAAAATATTATTGATCTTTGTATGGTTTCCCAATTTGGAAAAAATTCTTGTAATCTTTCTAAATGAATTCTTTCATCTTTATTCTTACTTTCTAAAATTAAAGAAGAATTAACTTTTAATTCTGTTTCTTCATTTTCCATTCTAACTAAAGTTTCCATAAGAAAATATAAATTAAATCCTGCTTCAGATACAACTTTAAAATCTAAATCTTCAATATCTTTGATATTATCTTCAGTAAATAAAAAAAATATCATCTCTTTTTTCAATTTTTTATATATTTCTCCACATTTTTCAAAAACTTTTATATAATTAATATCTCTTAAAACCTTTCTAATAACAGAATCTTTAGTTTGTCTGCCTTCAATAATACTTAGTAATACTAAGCTAATTTTAAATAAAAGCATAGATTTTTCATAATCACTTAAAGATGAAAATATTTTATTTCCCGAATTTTTTTTGTCGTAATCTAAATCTTCATCAGTTGCTCCCCCCCTACTATATGTAATATTTCCACTAAAAAATGAAAATGGGTTAATATTTTTATTAGATAAACTAAATACTGTTGTATTTTGTTCACTTTCAATTTCATTTTTTTCTTTATCTTCATTTTCATCAATAGTAATTATTACTGTTTCTTCCATAATTTTATTAAATAATTCAATAACTTTTGTATTTATTAAATATTCTTGATTTGGTTTACAAGGCCCTTGTAAAAATTCGCAAATAGTATCTAATAAATATAATAATCTTCTATAATATAATTCTGTATAATATCTTGTTATAGTATTATATTTTTCATTGATATTTCCTAATTTTGTTAATAACATATTTAAATATTCAATTAATATATTTAAAAAATTATATGATATTCTATTATTTGTTTGATCTCTTAAATAATTTTGTAAAAATAAATTATGATTTTCTGTTAATAATTGTAAAAAACGTAATTTATCGGTAACCATATCTAAATTTTGATTATCTATTTTTATTTCTTCAATAAATGGATCACTATTTAATGTATGAAATATATCATAATTAAAAGTTTGATATATACTCATAAAAAAATTATCACTATTAGGCAATAATTGAAATAATTGAATAAATTTTTTTTGTACATCAGTATTTCCTCCATCTAATATAGTCTTAAAAAAATGAATAATCATATTAAATGTATTTTGGTGAAAATATTTTCCTCTTTGACTTGCTATTTTTAAAAAAGTTTCTATTGCTCCATTATTTAAATAAGATTTTTGGCATTGATAAAAAAAATCTTCTTTAAATTCTAAAACTTTTTGATCAAAATAATTTAAGTTATTTTTTTCTATTTTATATTCTCTTTTAATAATTTCAGGTGTAACTAAAACAAGATATACCATTAATTCAATAAGTTCTTTTATAACAGTAAAATATTTTTTATTATCAGCATTTTCTTGTATAAATTTTAGAAAAATATTTACTAAATGTATTTCTGCTTCATGTCCTGAATATATTTCAGAATCTTGCTCTGAATCTTTTTCAATATATTTTTTTAATAAATCATGAAAATTAATTTTTGTTTTTAAATGTCTAGCCATTATTTTTTTTTCTCTTTTAATACTTTTATCTATAACTTCAAAATTATTTATTTCACTAATTAAATCATTTACAAAATTTATAGTCATTTCAAATAATATTTCATTATGTCTATTTTCATCATTTAATATTGTTGCCATTTTATTTTCTTCTGGGCCAACTAATTCTTGTTTTAATGTTTTAATATAATTTAATGTTCTTCTTTCAATTTTAGAACTATTAAAATTTTTAGAAGAATTATTAAGATTATCAAAAATATTTTGATATTCTTTTTCTTTACGTTTTATATAATTAAATAATTTTTTGAAAGCCTTTTTATTTTTTTCATTATGCAATTCATTATATAATCTTAACCATCTTTTATTGATTTTTATATATTTCAATTTTGTCTCATTATAATCTTCATAATTTTTAAAAAATTTATCACTAAATATGGAAAGATAGTAATATATTAATTGGGAAATACCTTTAAAAAAATATTTATACATATGCCTTCTATACTTTTCATATACTTTACTATAATTTGAATATTTTTGAACAAATTTAGCATGTTTATCAATTTGATTATTAAAATAAAAAGCATAATCTAAATCATCATTTAAAACAGAATAATATTTATCTAAACTTTTTGACATATTATTACTTTTTTCTTTTAAATTTTTAGATAAATTTAAAATTAAAATGCAACCCATATATTTAAGTTTAAAATAAAATTCAATTTTTTGAAACACCTTTGATTCCCTATATTGTTTAGTATTAATTATTGTTATTATTTGTTCTTTAGTAAAAGGTGGAATTACTAATTCAAAAATAAAATTTATCAATCGTCTAATACTTATTAAACTTGTTATATATTGTTTCATTTGTTGATTTTTTTTAATTAATCTATATGTTATTTTAATTAAATAGTATACAAAAGTATATCTATAATATTCAATTTTTGAATTAAAATCTGTGTTGTAAAAATTATATCCTTTTAATTCATTTGTATTTAGACTTTTTGTAAATTTAATTGGCATCATACTCTTTCTATAATTAGCTGCACCAGATGGATCATTAAATAATAAACTTTGCCTATAATTTAAATAAGGTAAGCCTTGGGGTAATTTAAACAAATCAAATTCTGTAATCATTTCAACATATTTTTCTAATATTCTACCAATATGCTTTTCTTCATTTATATTAGTTGATACATTTTTCATTAATTTTAATAATAAAGAATACCTTTTTAAAACTTTTTGAAAAGTCTTTGTTGAATGAAATGTATCATTTCTTAATTTACCTATATTAAAATCATCTTTTTGATAATATGAATGATAATCAAAGAAGTGTTTTTTTATTTCTTTTAAATGTTCTATACTTATTTGTTCATTTAGTAAATCTAATAAATATTTTGAATGTAAAATAGAAAATTTTTCATCTGAAGATAATTCTACAATTAATTGTAAAAGACCAAAATTTAATAAATATTTATATTCTTTAGAGAAATTTACTAATTCCACAATTTTTTCATTTATATTTGGAGATGTATTATGAGTAAGGGCAAGGAATAATTTAAAAATAATTTTTATTAGCTTTTCTAAAGCTAATTTATATACTAATTCTTTTTCTTTTTTATTTTCTAATTCATTTAATTTATTCTTTTTTCTTTTTTGTTTCTCCAAAAATGATTTTACTGAATATTTAGAATTAACACTATTTATTATATATTTATTTTTATTTTTAATTGAATTTTTAATTTCAAGAGTATTTACAGTATCTATATTATTTTCATTATTTTCTCCTGTGGGATATTCTTGTATAATTTCTTTCATTAAAGAAGATAAAATATTCTCCATTTGAAAAGAATAAAAAATTTTTTGAATTAGTTTTACTTCTTCTTCCTCATAATAATCTTTTGATTCAAAATCAATTATCATAGATAAATATTTATATATTGTTGAATATACTAAAAAAAAATCTTTTTGTTCATTATCTATTTCATCAATATTTATATTTTCTGGTTGAATCATATTTCTAAATTTTTCAGGGACATGCTCTTCGGTCATCCATTTTTCTGTTTTTTCTGCTAATAAAGATAATTCTTTAATTGATATATTGCATAAATAATATTTTTGTAAATCATTATTTTTATATAATAATAAAACATTTTTTATGCAATCAAATAATTCTTTTCTTTGAGATATTAGTCTTTGAAAAATTCTTAATAATATTTTAGTCATTTTTGCATTTACATTCATTTCTAAAATTCTTATTATTAATTCAATTAAATTTTTAAAAATAACAGAATTCATAAAAAAGTTTTCAAAATTTATTTCAAGCTTAGGCATATTTAAATTATAATAGTATTCACTATCATGATAACCTTCATTCACATAATTTGAATTAGTTGAAAAATAATTATTAGCCATATCTTGAAAATCTTTATATTTTCCATAATTTATATCAAGTAAAGATGTTTCTTCACTAAATAAACTATTATTTAATAATCTTTTGTCATGTTCTTGTGATTTATCTCTTTTTAATAATGCACTTAAAATTTTGTTATCATTTGAATTTTGTGAATTAAGAAAAAATTTAGGTGTGTAATCATAAAAATTTATTCTATTAAATAATTGATAATAATAAAATTCGTCATCCATTATAATATCTTTTATATTAGGCAAATCAAATAATTTCATTTCTATTATTTTATAAAAGGATTCAAAATCTTCTCCTATTTCTTCTTTATCTTTCATTTCTTTATCTATTAATTGATAATTTATTTTTAAAAAATTTTCCAATAGATATATGCTCATATTTTCAGTTTTTATATCTAAAATATAATTAATTACTTTTTCTATTTGTTTCATAATTAATATATATGCATTATTTAATTCGTTATTTTCTTTTGTTAATATATTTTTTATATCTATAAGTGATTCCATTAAATAATTAATATTTGATTGTGTTAGTATATCATTACTACTAACACTTTTAAAATTTTGAGAAATTATATTTTTATCTTCAGTATTATTATCAATATTTGCTATTATTAAACTATTTAAAAAGAAATCATTTATTCTATCTAAGACAAATAATAGATATTCTTCTCCAATTGGAGATTCAAAATTAAAATCTATAAATTTATATCCATATTTATTATAAAAAGAATTAATATTTCCAATTATAGCTTTATTATTTGGATTTGTTGGGTCATTTGTGTCATTTAGTAATTTATGTTCTTCTTCATTATTTGAAATTAAATCAGATATATCATCCATAATTTCATTATTTTTTTTATCCATATCTTTTTTATTAATATTATTTTCTGCTTTTTTATTAATCAATAATTCTTCCCCATAAATTATATTTGATTTAACTTCATCTTTTAAATTATGTAATCTTTGGTCTAAATTATTATTTATTACTTCTTTTATATTTGATGGAGAATAAACAGCATTTTCATACAAATGAAATTTAATAATATTATATATCATATTTATATTTGCAGTATTAACTAAAACTGTTCCATATTTAACATTATTTAAAAGAAATAAAGATATACATAAAATTAAATTTAATTTATTTAAAGGTATATATGTTTTAATTTTCTCTTTACCAATTCTTTCTATTTTTAAATTAGGTGTTACTCTTTTAATTAAAGAAGGATATACATTCATTATATGTGGCTCAATATCAATATATACATAATTTAATATATTTATTAATCCTGCTAAAACTTCTTGATTAAGATCTACTTTACTTATATGATATATTAAATGATCTAAAGGAAATATTTTTCTTATTTTTTCAATACATACATAATTTCTTCCAAAACATAAATTTGCATATAAATTTAATTGTTCTGCTAAATACTTTATAATTCCCCTTTCAGCTAAAATTCTATTATTGCAAAATTCTATTAAATTATTTTCTATATAATTTTTATTTTCATCTCTATATACAACTTTAAATATTATATCATTGTATAAAGGTTTTATTTTTATTAAAAATCTATCTTTTCCATTATAAAATAATTCTTCAAAAATATATTGTTGATTTGATGTTATACCAGAATCACCTATAATTAAAAATTTTGATAAAAGAGATAAATTTTTTCTTTCATAATTTTTTGATTTATTTAAATATAATAATATTTTATCAATTATATTTTCTTCATCTGATTCACTTTCAAGAACATTTTCATTATTTTTATTTTCTCGGTTATTTATCAAATTCATAATATTTTCATTTTCTTTTAATAAATCCATAAAACATTTTGAGGCTTCTTCATATTCTAAAAAATAATATAAAAATAATTTTTTATGATTAAAAGCAATTTTTTTATTGTTATGATTATTTTTACACATTGAATAAATAAATTCAAAGCATAATCTAATTGATGCACTAATATTTTTAAATATTTCTAAAATTATAAAATCAGGACTATTATTTAAATCAAATACATTTTTTTTATCTAATGATTTTACAGTTTTATGTAAATTTTTTTTAAATGTCATACGAATTGTTTTTCTTATTTTTTCAGCTTCCTCTTCTTCTTCAAATCTTTTTTTTGTTAAATCATTATATTCTTCAAACATATCTTTTAAATTTTTAGTATATTCTAAATATTTAAATGTTTTTTTTAATAAGCCTTGATCATAAAGAAATTGTTGTCTATAAAATAAAGCTTTTCCAGGAGAAATATTTATTTCATATTTTCTTGAAAAATTATTTAAACAATAATCAATAATATTTTTAAATGTATCAATTAATTGTAAAGTTTTATCTTTTATTGCTTTTAAATCTATAATAATACTTTTTTTACTTTTATGATCTTGGCTTTTGCCATAATTTATATTATTATTTATACTACCTCTATTATAATTAATACTATTTGTTGTTTCAATATTATTATTATTAATATTATTATTTTCATTTTGATTATTATTATTTAAATTTGTATTTGTTTTTACTTCAATTGTTCCTCTTAAAGAATGAATTGTTTCGATTCCTAATATTTTTTTATAATCTTTTTTTATTATATAATCAATTTGCTCATTTAATTGATTTTTAAAATATAATACAATAGAGATTTCTAAAGATTGATTTATATCAGAAGGAATTAACCTTACTAAATCAGAATCATATGGTATTTTACTTAAAGTTAAATTATGTACATATATTTTTTTGTCATTTTTAGGTATATATAAATCATCAACAAGTAATGTTTTAGTTTTATTTTTTTCACCAATTTTATTTGTAACTTCATCAAAAGATAAAAATTTTTGTGTTTTTATATGAAAAATTCTCAAAATTTCATTATTTTTAATTTTATGTATTATTTCTTTACTTTCCTTACTTTCTTCAGATTTAGTACTAGTAATTGATTCATTTTGACTTTTTTCACTTTTTTCTGAATCATTTTTTTTTTCTTCACTATCTTCACTTTCTTCTATTATACTTTCTTCATCATTATTATTGGCATATTCGACACCATTTATTTTCGATTCTAAATAACCCTCATTTTCTAAAACTTTATAACTTTCCATTAGCATCCAATTACAATCATCATTAGGTATATCCATTAATATTAATCTTCCATAAGTTTTACCTTTTATTTCTTTTTTATTTATATCATTATTATTATTATTATTATTATTATTATTTATATTTTTATTATCATCATTTATTGTTTCTTGAAAACCTAAATATTTTTTGGATGTAATATGTCTAAATCTTATTCTTTTATGAAATTCAACATATGAAGGCATTTTTAATTCCATTTTTAATTTATATTTTTCTTTTAGATATTCATCTGTTAATGTTTTTATTTCCTCTTTTTCATCATATTGTTCTATAAAAAATAATCCATTAATATTATTTATTGATTTTTCTTTATCTGTACTATCAAATGATATTTTATAATTATTTAAAGGTAAAATTTGTGCTGTTTTAACTATATTTGTATTTATTCTATGAACATTTGAACTTAATAAATTTGATTTTGTTTTTCTTAAATCAAACGCATCAATATTTAGATTTGGCATATCATTATTATTAGTATTAATATTATGAGATAAAGTATTTAAAGGATTATTTGAATGAGTTACAAGAGAATAATTTCCAGCAGAATTAATGTTATAATTTAAATTATTTATTCCATTATGAGCACTTAAATTATCAGTTTTATTATTTATATCAACAGGATCAAAATCATTATTTAAATTTTCTCCTTTTGATAATATTGTAATATTTAAATATCTTTCAATACTTTGTACTGATAACCATACTGGTGTGGTAAAAGTTAAATTACTAGAAGAAGGATCTATATAATTTGAACATATTTTTATCTGAAATACTTGTCCTTGGCCTTCATTAAAATCAAATACAAAACTATTATAATTAAAATTTCCTTCTCTTAAAACTTCTAATTTAGATTCATTATTTCTTCTTTCTAAAATATTATTAGTATTATCGATTTTGTTTTTTTCTATGGGAACAGGTTTAACAATGAGAAAATGACTATTACTCCAAATATTTTTTTCTCTTTTACATATAAATACATTTTGATTTGAAAAAACATTTTTCAAATTTAAATTAAAGTGACTGGATTGTGCAAAAAAAAAAATACATTCATCTGTATAATTTGGTGATAAAATTAATGCACTAGATTTATTATTAATATTTTCATTTCTTTTAACAAAACAATGCGTTTTAAAATGTATTAAAATAAAATCATCTTCATAATTTATTGGTTTACCTATATCTTCCATAAATTTTTCATTTTCAGAATAAACATTTTCTTTTGTTTCTTGAAAAACTTTTATTACTTTTGTTACATTATTTTTAAATTCTGAATCATATGTTAAACCTTTTGATGTTTTTATTTTTTCTTTTAATGAAGATAAACCATTATTTACAAATGTTTTATTATTCATAAATTCATCTTTCATTTTTGGAAATATTATAAATAAATTGTCTTCAAAATCTTTTAAATATATTGAATCATTTGATAAATTTAGTTTTTTTATTTCAACATCAAATTTTCCTTTTAAAGTAAAATCCCCACCATTTAAAATATTACGTGTTCTTTTTTTTTTGTAAGTAAATTCGATATAAACTATATCGCCATATTTTATTTTTTGATGTACATCATATTCGGCCATATATTTTATTTTTAATAATAATTTATATTTTTAAAATTTAAAATTAATATTTCCTTATTAAATTAATAAATTTATTATTTTTCAAATTAATTTTCTTGTAATGGGTATTGGGGATTGGGGATTGGGGATTGGGGATTGGGGATTGG
>JAJJLB010000093.1:0-10520 GCA_023806845.1 Diplodinium flabellum
CAATCCCCAATCCCCAATCCCCAATCCCCATTCTTTATATTATTAAAATATCTTAATAACATTAAAAAGTAATTATATTAATATATTATTTTGTAATTAAGAAAAAAAATTAAATAAATAAAAATGACTTCATCAATTATTAATTTTGTTTTAAGCAAATTTTTATCGAATTTTTTAGAAATTAATCCAAATCAAACATATATATCCTTATTATCAGGTGAAATTATTTTAAAAAATATAAAAATTAAACAAAAATCTTTTGAATATATTAATATTGATTATTTAGAGTTAATCCAAGGTTATATAGGCTCTTTAAAAATCATATTGCAAATGCCAAATTTTTATTCTAATCCTATGAAAATATATATTAATGATTTATATATTCATGCTAAACAAAAAAAGATAAAAAATATTAATGAAGAAGAAAGGATAACATCTTTAAAAAATTATAAAAATTACAAATTATCAACAGAAGAACAATTAAGTCATCACATTGATGAAATGAATTATGAAGGATCTAATATTGTAAATGAAATAATTAATAATCTTAATATTTTTATTAATAATATTGTATTTAGATTTGATGATGATACTTCTAATATAAAAAATCCTTTCTCTTTGGGAATTATAGCAAAAACATTTAATATCATTTCATTTAATGAATTTTTTGATTCTGATTTTAATATTAATGAGCATAGAAATATTTCAAGAAAAAGTAGTAGAGTTCAAACTATAGATAAAGATAATATTTATATTTCTGATAATCCAAATGAAATAAGTGATAAAAAAATAATTATAGATAAAATTTATTTTTATATGGATTGCTTTGATAATAAAGATGAATTAAATTATGATAGATTTATTGATAATAATATTAAGATTAAAACATCAGAAAATTTAGAAAATTATATTAATGATATATTTAATTTTTATTTTTATTGTCAAAGTGAATTAGATATTCATAGAAAAAATAAAAATTCTAATGAATATATATTTTATGAATTAAATTTAGATATAAATTTTTCAATGAATTTTAAATTAGAAAATAACAATCCACAATATCAGATATATATAAATAATATTAAAAATTTTGATATATTTTTAACCATAAAACAAATATCATCTTTGTTTAATTTATTATCTTACTATAATTTATACTATTATTATCAACTTGGATTAAATAAAAGTATTTTTGATGCAAATTTAAATCAAACTGAAATGAAAACATATATTTTAGAATATCTTGAATATTATTATTCTAAATATATTAAAAAAAATAATGACTATATTATGTCTAATACTTTTAAAGAAAAAGAAGAAAAAATGAGTTATGAAGATATTAAATTATTAAGAAAATTGGCCATAAAAAATTTAAAGTTATTCATGGAAATAAAAGAAATTGAAGAAAAAATTGAAAAATCTAAAAATTCTTGGATTTTTTATAAAATAAAGAATGATGAAATTCAAGAATTAGAAAATAATTTAAATAATTTAAAAAAATCATTAAATGAAAAAGATATTAAATTAAATAAAGAAAATATAGATAATAAAAAAAATAGAAATAAAAAAAATGAACAAAATTTAAATAATCAAAATAGTCCATATAATAATTTGCCAGATGATTTTATTTTCACTTTATTTCAAATAAATATAAAAAATTCTCATATAATAATTTATGATGATGAATATGAAATAGACAATCCAAATAAGAAATATAAAAAAATACTTGATATTAATTTAATTAATTTTTTTATTAAGATGACAATTAGTAATAAAATATTTAATTTTTCATTTAATTTAGAAGATATGAATATTACCCAAGAAATAGTAAAAAGTAATGATTATGATATATTATTAATATCAAAGCCTATAAAAAATAACAAAATAAAAAAAGAAATTAAAGAAAATCCAAAAATATTAATATTTGAATTTGAGATAAATAAAAATGCAAATTATACTTATAAAATAATAATGAAGAATGAAAGAAAAATAACTTTTGTTCTAAATTTATTTATTTTACAATATATAAATTATAAAATATTAGGAGCAATATATACTTCTATCTCTTTTGTAGATTTATCTAATTATGCCCAAGGAAATATAAATAAATATTTAAAAATTGGATATTTAATTAATGAAGAAAAATATAAAAGTAATAAAAAAATAAAATCATACTATAATTATTGCTGTAAAATAAATATAATATCACCTCTAATAATTATTCCTCAAAACATATTAGATAAATATAATAATAAATGTTTAATCATTAATTTTGGAGATATATCTTTAGAAAGTAATTTAGTTAGTAGTACAATTAGACAATATATATTAAATAGTCCAGAAAAAGTTAATAATACAGAAATAAAAGAAATTGAAAATATTGAACAAAATTCATTTTCTTTATCTTCTATAGATTCAAATAATTCTGATGATTTATATGATAATTATAATTTATCTATAAAAGGATTTAAAGCTCTCTTATCTAATGAATGTCTTAAGGAAAATTTATTTATTTCAAAAGAAGCTTCTTGCATTATCAACAAAACAGATATTTCAATAATATATAATACATTAATATTTCCAGAAGATAAAAAATTAAATAATACTTTTTTAAATATAAATATAAATAAAATAGAATTAAATTTGGATGAATTTCAAATTTTATTATTAATTGTTTTAAGTAAGCAAATAAGAACGCAAAGTATAATGTTAAATCAAATACAGCAAAAAAAAGATATGGAATCAGATATGAATACTTTACATAGAATAAGTACAAATTTTGTTAAAAATTTTAAAGAACAATTAATTGAAAAAGGTATATTGGAAAGAGAAGATGAAAAAAATGATGAATTAAATAATATAAAAGAAATAAAAAGTTATGAAAAAGAAGAAGATTTTATAAATAAAAAAAATGATTATTTTTATGAAATAAATATTAATAAAATAAAATTTAATATTTATAAAAGATATCCTGATTTAAGTAAATTTGTTTTCCTTGAAACTGAAATTGATTTATTTATATATATAATGTGTGGAAATTTAATAAAAGATTCTTTAATGAAGCTTTCTATGAAAAATTTAAAAGTATATGATAAAGAAAAAAATATTAATAAAGAAAATATAGTAATAAAAGAATATCAAACAATAATAAAAAATAATAATAAAAATTTAAAAACAAATGAAGAAAATATGCTTTCATATTCAAATATTTATATTAATAATTTAAAAGAAAATAAAAGCTTATTAAAATTTTGTAATATTAATATTATAGTAACTTTTGATTCTTTAACAAGAATATATAGCTTTTTAATGTATTATTATAAAATATTTTATGAAAATTATCTTAATGTTTATACAAATAGTAATAAAAAAAAAGAAAGCAATTTATCAAAAATTGAAAATGATAAATTGAAAAATATTCCAACATTATTGAAATATAATTCTACATTACTCCCAAAAAAACACACCAAAGAAATTATTAAAAATAAGTTTATATTTCAAATGAAAATTATTGATAATCATATTTTATTACCATATAGCCCAAATTCTTTAGAATCTCCTAGTTTATCATTAAAATTAAATATGTTTTATGACCAATCTAGTGATAGCGAAACTATGAATATATATAATAATAATAAAAAATTAATTCAAACAGTTATAAGACCAAATAATAGTTATATTAATATAATGATATATGAAAGTGATTTTGATTTAATAGAATATAATATAAATAAAAAAGAATTTATTTATAATAAAAAAATAAATAAAATAATTTCAAATTATAGAATACAATTTACTTATAAATATTCAAATATAACAATTAATAATCAATCATTATCTGATATTAATATTTTAATAGAGCCTATAATAATAGATATTTGTTTAGACCAATTTAAAGATATTCTTTTATTTTATTATCAATCAATGAAATTTTTATATGAAGATTTATATGAATATTATATACCATATATTAAACCAGAAAATGTAATTTATATACAAGGAAAAGAATATATTAAAAAAAAGAAATTAACTTTTAAAAAATTGTCTTATCGTGTTTTTATTTTGATTAAAATAAGAAAATCATTTAATAATAAAAATAAAAAAAATTCAAAATATGAAAAAAAATTTAATTCAGTAAGTAGTATAAATATCAATATGGATAAATCAACAATTACAATTTTTGATAATGATTTAAATGGTAAAAGATTATTATTAGAAATAAAATTAGATAAAATGCTATTTAAATCCATAAATAATACTAATCCAAAAAATAAGGAAAATGTATATAATGAATTATTAAGTATACTTACTGCTACAAAAGTTCCTTTTGAAAATTATATAGTGCATAATTTATATAAATATATGGATATATCATTTATTTTTTCATTTAATTATTATAATTTGGAATATAGTAGTTTTGAACCTATTATTGAACCTTTACCGTTTCAATATTTATCATATCAAGTTGATAAAATATTTAGACATAAAACTATAATAAAATCTGATAATATTCTTAATTTTAATGTATCTTCAAATTGTATAAAAGTTATTAATTTATTTTTATGTAAATATTATTCTGAAGAAAAAAAAATAAATAATTTAAGAGGATCAATAAACCTAAATCATTTGGAAAATAAAAAAATAGATGAAAATGATAAAATATTATATAGAATAATTAATAAAACAGGATTGCCAATTCTATTTTGGTTTAATTTCAAAAGTGAGGAAAAATATACTTTAAATAATAAAGAATATTTAAATTTCTCATATAAACATTTATATAAAAATAGAAGAGAACAAATTAGAATACAACAAAAATATCCTGAAAAAAATACTTTTTCCTTTCAAATATTAGGATTTGAAATAATCAGAAATATAAATTTAAATAAAAATAATATATTATATTTCAAAACAAAAATTATTGATAATAAATATCTTTATTATAATGTTTTTATAGATACTTCAGGCCTTATATATAAAATTAAATTTAATTCTTCAATTATTTTTTATAACAAAACATTTTTTGATGGATTAATAATGTCAATTGATGATAATATAATTAAAGATAATTATATATTATTAAATAAAAATAAAAAAATAAAAATTCCTTTAAATTGGATGCTTAGTGATGGAAAAATATATTTACAATTAAATAAAGGAAAAGAAAAGCATATTTTATATAATAGTATTTCAGAATGTATTTTTTGTCAGAAATTAAATAAGGAAGAATTAGAAAATATTGAAAATGAAAAGAAAAAATTTAAAGATAAATTAACTGAATCTTTAAATAATAATAAAGAAATAAATTTGCAACATCCTAAATATAAAGATTATATTTCAACTTCTATTATGCAAAATTTTAATATTCAAAATAATTATAAAACAGTTAAAAGATTTACTATAATTGATGAAAAGCAAATAGATACATCTTATTCTTTTAATTTGAATTATTTGGCACTATCATATAATGATAAAAGGAATAGTCATAATTCTGAAATTTATAAAATTTTAGAAAAGACAGAAGAATCTTATAAATATCTTATTATAATAAGCCCAATTATAAATATGACTAATTATATTCCTTTGAATATAATATGCAAAGAAGGATTGAATAAGTCAAATAATAAAGAAAATATTATTAAAATAAGTCCTTTAAAAACAAAAGAAATATATGATATTAATTGGATTATTAATAAAAATCATCTAATTAAACTAAGCTTAAATTATGATAATAATATTTATAATTCTATATTTTTTAATTTATTTGAAGGTAATAATAATGAAAAAATTCTTAATAAAGTCATATTAAGAGATAAAAATTCAAATATTTTAATAGTTAGTATATTAGTGAAGAAAGATTTTGAAGAATCAGATTCTATATTTGAAGTAGTTGAACAATTTTCAATATCATCAATTCATTTAATATTATTTTTTGAATATATTGTTAATAATAGAATGGAATTCAATATTTTTGCTAAAGGGTCTTTTATAGATAATAATATGAAAAATAATAATAATATATGTTTTTTTAAAAAGAAAAAAATAAGTATATTATCATCTATAAAAGATTTATATAAAATAAATATTAGTGAAAACAATTCAGAATTTGAAGAAAAAAATAAATTTATTCTTAAAAGTATTGGATTAAATAAAAATTTTGAAATTTTAAATGATAAAAAAATATATAATATTTCATGTACAATATTAAATAGTGTCGATTTTATTTATTCAAATATTATTATTTTTGAACCAAAATATATTTTAATTAATAATTTAGATTTTGATATTTATTATATTCAAATTACTAAAGAAAGGAAAAAAATACTTAAATTAATTAAAAAAAATGAGAAACAAATATTATCATATATAAAAAATGGAGATAAAAAATTTTTTAAAATAGGAATGAAAATTGGTAATAAATATTCATGGAGTGGGGAATTTAATATAGATGATTCAAAAGATTATGACTATAAAATAGAAATAACTAAAGAAATAATGAAAAAATATAAAAAATATTCTTACACTACAGGTAATAAAAATTTTCTTTTTTTTAGAATAAAATTTAGAATTTACCAATATACAACATATATTTTCTTAACGTTTTCTGAATTTCCAGATTTAGAAATACAAAACAGGACATCAGAAACAATTAAAATATTTGAAAATATTAAAGAACCTCCAATCATAGTAGAACCAAGAAAAGATATTCCTTTTATATGGAGAAATGTTACAGATATAAAAGACAAATTAATATGCCAAATTAATGGAAAAGATTACTATTTTACCTATTCATCATTTAATGAAAATAAAATTCAATTTAATGAAAAAAAATATATAAATATTGGAGTAAGAAGAAATAAAACAGGTTCAAGAATACTTATTATAGAAGAAAAAGGATATGGAAAAAAATTTAGAGAATATTTTATGATAAAACAATCAAAATTACTATCTACTATGAAAATTGAATTAAAAGGAATTGGAATAAGTTTTTTAGATGAAACACCGAAAGAAATATTTTTCATTTCTTTTTATGAATTAAAATTAATTTATAGCACTACAATGTTATTAAATAATAGAGAAAATATTGAACAAATAAATTTTTGTTTAAAAAATTTCCAAATTGATTATTGTTTAAATGATTCATTGAAATCATTAATTTATCCTAAAATTCAAAGAATTCCTTCCTTAGAAGATCAAAATAATGTAGATAATGATGATAATTTTATTATGATATTTATTGAAAGAACTTCATATCGTAATGAAGATAATAAAATTCAATATATGAATTATAATAAGATTGGTTTTTTGATACAAGAAATGAATGTAAAAATAAACCAAATTATTTTAATGAATTTAATTAATCTTCTTCAAGGATATACAGCACTATTTGATTATACACAAAAAATAAAAAAACAAAATACTTTTTATGTGATGGAAGACAATTTAATTGAAAATAATGATAAATATATAGATAATTTAATAAAAGAGAATAGAGATAGTAACAAAACATTAATAAATTATTTATTTTTATCATCTCTTAAAATATATATTACATTTAGAATTGATTTATCTAATATAGAAATTTCATTTTTGCCTAATATAATATCCAATGCAATTATTTCATTAGGTAGTAGTCTAATTCGAATAACAGAAACTCCTCTAAGTTTCAGTCCAATAGTAATCCAAGATATTTATATGGATACAAATATAATAATATCTTTATTAATTAAAGAATTGACAACAGAAGGAATTTTCCAAATATATAAATTATTAGGAAATACAGATTTAATAGGAAATCCCTTAAACCTCTTAAATAAAATAGGAAATGGTTTTTTTGAATTAGTAAATGAACCAACAAAAGGATTAATGCAAGGCCCAACACAATTTGGATTAGGCTTAGCAAAAGGGGTAACCGGCCTTTTAAATGGAGTAGTAGGAGGAACAATGGATTCTGTAAGTAAAATAACTGGTACATTATATACAACAGTTCATGGAATTTTAGGTAAAAAAGAAGCATATATAATGGATAATGAAGATGATGAACCTGAAAATTTATTGGCTGGAGCAACTCAGGGAATAGAAGGAGGATATCAAGAATTAAAAGAAGGAGTTACAGGTTTTTTCATAAATCCTTTTCAAAAAGCAAAACAATCTGGTGCAGTTGGTTTTTTAAAAGGAATAAGTACCGGAATTTTTGGGCTTGCTATTTCTCCTTTTGCTTTTGCCTTAAAGTTTGGGGGCTCATTAGCAGCTGGAACTAAAAATACTTTTGGAATTTTATATAATAAAAGCCTAAAAAATAAAAGATTTAGATTCCCAAGATATATTGAAGAATCTAAACCTTTACAAAATTATGATGCAGATTTATCAGCAGCTAAAGAGTTTTTAGCTAAATTAATTGGGAGTGAAAATCCTTTTATTTTATATTTTTCATCTTTTCTTTGTAATAATGAAGGATATGAAAATAAATTGGCTTTTTTAATTGTTACAAATGAATTCTTTTTGATATTATCTTACAATAATAAAATTCTTTTGAATATAAAAACAAATGAAGTAAAAAATGTTAAATTATGCTATACAAAAGATAATTTTAATATAATAATTGAATTAAAAAATAAAAAGACAAAAATACTGATTATTGATAAATTATGTGTTGTAATGGCTTGCAATTTTTATGATATATTAAAAGAACAAATGAATTCATTAAAGGTAAAAAATTTTGAAATAATATAAAAAAGATTTTTTGATTTTATAATTAATTTACTTTTTTAATTTATTTAAAACTTTAATTATATTCTTTTAAATAATATAAAATTTCATATAATTATATATAATTATTTTGAGAAATTAATTGGGGATTGGGGGGGTTGATTTTTATTATCTTGTTTTTTGTCATCTTTTTTTCCTGAAAAGTTGCTATTTGCTGTATTTAATGGACTTTCTTTTTTTGCATTATCTGGACTTGAGCCATTTGTATTATTTGGGTCTTGAATTTTTAAAAATTTATTTTCTTTTTTACCCCCAACATTTTCTCCAGTTTTATTTACATTATTATTTTTATTATTTGGATTTACATTATTTTCATTTGAAGGAATTATCATTTGAGGTTCTTCTTCCATTTCTTCTTCAATTAATGGTTCTTCTCTTTCGGGTAATAAAGGAGCTTCATAATCTTTTATTCTATTAATAATAGTCTCACCAAAAAATGTAAAATAAGGATTAATAATTAGTTCAAAATTATCTTCTTTGAAAGATTCAATTAATAATTCTTGATTGAACTTCTCATAGGGAATATCAAAATCTGAATAACATTTAAAATATATTCTTTTATATTTAATGACTTTAGGCTGTTCTTCTTCTGGTTGTTGTTCTTCATTATTTTCACCGGATTGAGTATTAACAACATTATTTTCACCTCCTTCGCCATTTTGAGCAGATTCATTTTTTAATTTTTCTTCTTCTTCCTTCTTTTTTCTTTCTTCTTCTTCTTTTTTTAATCTTTCTTCTTCTTCTTTCTTTTTTCTTTCTTCTTCTTCTTTCTTTTTTCTTTCTTCTTCTTTTTTTTTTCTTTCCTCTTCTTCTTTTTTTTTCCTTTTATTATCTTTTTTACCTCTACCAGTATTATTCCCTTCGGATTCTTTGTTTTCTTCCTCCGCTCTCATGGCTTCCTCTTTTAATCTTTGTTCCTCTTCCAATTTTCTTCTTGCTTCTTCCTCAGCTTCTTTTTTTAATTTTTTTTCTAATTCAATTTTTAATCTTAATTCTTCATGATAAGCATTATATTTTTCTTTATCTGCATATGCTGGTCTTTGCTCAGTTACTTCTTTATAATCAATATAATCCTTTGGATTAGGTGTATATTTATTATCATATTTAACATAAACTTTCATATCATCTATAAATTCAGTTGTATAATCTGTTTCAATAGTATTATATTTACTATAATATTTTATAAAATTATCTTCTGGAATTTTATCTAATTTATCACTTATTTTATCAATTATATAATTTCCTCTTGTTCTACAAAAATATTCTTTTTCTATAATTTGGTTATTTTGTCTAGTTAATTTTGATACTTCACTTGGATCTATATCTAAAACATATTCATTACCTTTTTTTATAAGTTTATCATATTTAAAAGATTCAGCAATTAATTTGAAAAAATCTTGGGCCCCACCTATTTTGTTACCATTTGAAAAAAGAATTAATGGATGTGTTTTTTTTAGAATACCAAATAAATTACAGAGATCCTCGCAATATTTTTCCCATTCTTTTGGTGATTTTAAAACTATAGTAAAACGACTACTCGGATACATGTTAGATATATTTTCTGCAACTATTATACATTCTGACATTTCTTCTGAGTTTGGTCGTCCAGATATTATTATGGAAGTCATTTTTATATAAGTTATAAAATTATTTATTATCAATTTTTATTTAAATTATTAATTTAATTTAATAAAAAAAATTAATAATTTAATGATTATATTGAATAAGAGCATGGGGATTGGGGATTGGGG
>JAJJLB010000094.1:0-10466 GCA_023806845.1 Diplodinium flabellum
CCCAATCCCCAATCCCCAATCCCCAATCCCCAAAAAAATTTATTATTTATTTAATATTTTAATATAAATATCATTAAATAATTTAAATATTTTATTAATTATTAATTATATAAATTTGAAACTATATAAAAATAATTATTTTTTTTTAAATATAATTAATTAAAACCCTTTTATTTTTAAATGTTATAAATGAATTTAATATTATAAATTATTTTGATAAAATACTGAAGCTATGAGAATTATTATTATTTTCACCTTCATTCATATTTCCATAAATACCAGCAAGAGCCCCAGTGGAATAAATAGGTGTTAAATCATCAAAAGTATTTTTATCTAAATTAGTATTTTCAGAAATATTGATTGGTACAAATTCATTTTCCATTTCTTTTATTAAATTATCAGTATTAATATCTGTTTTAATACTAAATCTTTGTCTATTAATATCACTTATTATTGAGCCTAATCTATTTTCTATTAATTCTAAATCTATTCCATTTAATGATTTATAAGGTATAAGAAAATCAAAAGTTAAATTTTTTCTACAAAAATAAAAAATATAATTAAAAAGTTCATTTTTTCTTTCATTATAAATAGTATCTATTTTCAAAGAATAATCTTTCCTAGTTAATTGATCTAATTTTAAATTTGTATATAATCTATATGGAGAAAGTAATTTAAATTCACCTAATTTAGTAATAAATGATTGATTTTTATTTTTATTAATTAATAATATTTGATATTTAATATCAATAGAATTTTTTATAGCACCACATTTTTTACATTTATATTCAAAATTTACTTTTATTGAATGTATATTTAATTCTATAATATCATCTGGGTCAAAAGATGTTATTTGATTACATTTAGGACATAATTGACCTGGATTAAAAATTATTTTTTCTTTATGATTTATTTCATTGATATCATTATTATTATTTTTTTTATTTTTATTTTTATTTTTTTTATTTTGAGCTACCATTGTATATTTTAATCTATTTTCATTTTCATTTTCCATATTTCTAAAATTATCTCTTAAGGGCATTGAGCATCTTTTTTGGAAAAAATTTTCATTACTTAAAATTATACTTCTTCTTTTTAATATATATTTATATTCATTTACTTTATTATTATAATAATTATTAATTGTTTCATCATCAACTTTTTTATCATCTTCTCCTTCTAATTTAATACATAAAGAACTTATAAATAAATATTGTGAATGCCCAATAAATTTAGACATTTTTTCAAGCATTTTAATACATTGTGTTTTATTACCATATTTTAAAAAATTTATATAAATAAAAATTAAAACTTTTTCTTCAATAAAAGATATTTTATCAAATGATTCAAAAATTTTATTTAATCTAATTTCTCTTTCAATAGGTTCACAGTACCATAAAGAACAACATAATAAAATAAGCCAATCAAATCGGACATATTCATAAACATCAATGTTAAAATCTGCTTTACTTGTCTTTGGTAAATTTTCTACTATATATGGATATAACATATATCTTCTTTGCTTTTCATACATATCAGCTTTTACCATACAAGCTTTTTTAAATTCAGAAAAAAATTTTCCAGAAGGTAATTCTATTTCATGCATGAAAAAATAATTTTCATAATTTGTTTCAAAAAATGAATCATCAAATAATAATTTTGGAAAAATACAATAGTTTATTTTTACTTGATTTCCCGAAGAATCAACACCATTTACTAATTGTCCGTATTTTAGTAGTATATCAGTTTTATTATTTGGATCTATAATATTTTTTAATTCAATAGGTGTAAAATTATATGAAGTTTTTATATTTATTTCTAATGTTTTTTCAGCTTTTGGCTTTTCAAAATTTCCTTTTTTTAAATCTTCATATAATCCTTTATTTTTTTTTCTTGCTTCTTTATGCTTTTTTAAATATACTATTTGATCAAATTGATAATATGGTAAAGAATTAACTTTATGCTCAGAATATATTCTATCTCTTAAATAATATAAAAATATTTTTGTATGGAAAAATACATAATAAAAAGGCTGTGTTTCCCTAGAAGCTTTTGAAACACATTCTTCTATATTAAATAATTCTCTTAAAAAAATTATATCAGAACTATTTGCTATTTTACTTTTATATCTTATATTATCTCCACAATTTTTATTTCTTGCAGATTCATAAAAATAATCTGATTTTAAAAAATAATCTGAATACCCTGCTAATATATTTACAAAAAATTTATAAAAAGCACATTGTATTTTATAATTTATATTTTGCTCTGAATCACCTTTTTTAGATTTTTTTTTTGAACCAAATAAACATGAAGATAATTTATTAGATAATTTTTTTTTATAACTTGTTGGTAAATCTAAATTTATTAATTCATATTTATAATTATCATATTTAACATAATCATTAGTTATAATATGATTTTCTATATTTTTATTTTTATTTATTTTTGTAGAATTACTAATTGCATTATAATCATAATTTACTAATAAATAATTTTTTTCATCATCATCTTTTTTTTTAATTATTTCTTCAATTTTACTTTCTGTTCTATTTTCAGCATCAATACTAACTACAATAATATTTTTATCTATATCAATATTATTTATTTTAAAAAATTGTGAATTATATTTTTCATTAACACCAAAAAGAAATTTTGGCTCTGAATTAATTAAACCATAAAATTTATTTGGTAGAATAGCAACATTAGGATATATATATTTAAAAGGTGACAAAAGTCCTAAAAAATTTTCAATAAAAGTAGATAAAATAGTTTTTTCAGAACAAAAAAATAAAATAGGTATTTCTAAAATAATATATTTAAATATTTTAATAATATCATCTACTTGAAAAAAAGAAAAACATTCTTCCATAGAAATAGTATTAGCAAATTTTATATATGCTTCATTAATATTAAAAAGTGGGAAGTGTATTCTATTAGTAAAGCCAATATCATCTTTATCTTTATCTTTATTTTTATCTTTTCTTATTGCTGAAAAAGATGGTGTAAATAGGGCTTCTGAAGATTTAGATTTTTGTTTAGATTTAACTTTTGCTACTTCTTTACTTATTAAATCAATTCCATTAAATTTAAAATTTATATCTATTTGGGTATTTATTGTTAAAGGTATGGGGACTTGCAATACTATTTGCTCTATAAATTTTTCTATAGGAATTATACTACTATCTTTTAATCTTAAAGAATATAATTGATATATAATATTCAAAATATTATATAATTCGTTAGAAAAAGGCATTAAACTTGCAAAACAAATTATTTTTGGTATATAATATCTTTTTAAGTAATAACTGGTATTTGGTAGAATTATTTCATTTTTTCCATCTTTTAATATTTCTATTGTTGTATTTTTATTACTATTTATATTTGCTATTATTTCTTTTTTATATAGTAGAAATTAATTTTAAATATACCTGATAATTCAACTTGTCTTTTTTCTTCTAAAAGATTTATTGTAATTTTACCATCATAAAATCCGCCCATTATAACTATTTTTCCCTTATTGAAAAATTGAATTGCTTTTTTACTTGAATCATTAGAATAAATTTCTCCTATTTTATTACTACTCATCATCATTTGAGGCATATTTATTAATTCATCAGAAAAATTTTTATCAAACATTGAATAACTTATTTTTTTTTCTAATACAATATTATTATTTAATACTAAAGATATTTTATCTTGAGAAAATTCCCCTCCAATTAAAACAGATAAAACATCTTTATGAGGTGAATTAAATATAGTTTGTTCTTTTACTATTTTGCAACTATATTTAGTTAAAACTGCTTCAGGATCTGTTATTTCTTTACCTTTTAAATAATCTTCTTTTTTTTCTCTTTTTGGACAATCTTTATTCATTATTTGTGTTGGAATTAGACCAAATTCTACCATTCTTAAATAGCTTTCTTTATTTTCAACTTTTTTTATATTTATACTTTCTTGATAGCTTGCTTCAGTAAATGTATTTCTAGCTAATTCTGCTTCTTTTCCTTTTGCTTTTGAGCCAAATATTAAATCTACCCAATTTTGAATAGAACTACTTATTTCATTACTCTCTAATACAGATCTCATTGTTAAAACAAATTCATATGGATTATTATGACAAGGAGTTAATATATCATTTACTTTTTTACCATTTTCTAAAACACCCATATTTAAATCATTAATATTTAAAAACATTTCTGGTAAATAAAAAAATTCTGGAATTAATTCTCTTACATCAGTTTTTTGTGTAACTGAATTATAAAAAGATGCTTCAACCGAAAGGAAAAGCCTATCAGGTTGATCAAATTTACTTCCTTGAAGCTCAATAGCTATATGAGTAAAAGGGAAAATTCTCATTAAATAATTACAAACATATATTGGATTGCTGTAATTTGAACCATAATAATATTTATCCATATCTGGATTTTCACAAAGAGTTTCAAAATTAAGAAAAAATAATTCTTTTCTTTGTTCTCCTTTTTCATCTATTGATATCATTCCCATAGGAAGAGACATATCTCTTAAATTATATTTTTCATCAGAATTTTTTTGATCATTTTTTAATGGATCTTGATAATTATTTAAAACCCAAGGAAAAACTGGATATTGTGATATATCATTAAAACTTCTATTTCCATATATATTTAGCCACATTAATAATTCATAATTAGTTAATTTCCATTCTTTCCATAAATCTATTCTTTTACTTAATTTGATTTTTTTTCCTTTTTTAACAGAATCAGTAACAGAAACATTTTCAAATCCTATAACATTATCAAAACTATCTTTTGGATCTTTTAAATCATCAATTATTTTAGCTGGTTCACTTAATTTACTTAATATTTCATTAATAACATCTTCTCTTTCTTTTTCAAATTTAAAATTAAAATAAAAAGTTTTATTAGTTGTTGTAAATATTTCTAAAGCAGAATTTTGATAATAATATCTTCTTCTAAAAATCCATTTTATATCATTATATTTAATACTTATTTTGTATATATCCCTATCTTTCGGATGACATATAAAATAAGAACCAAAGCATGTTTGTCTCTCTTGATCATAATCATCATCTTTTGTTGTAAAGCCTATTTCTATACCAGACATTGCACTACCTGTTTTTTGATTTAAAAATACTTTAAAATTTAAATTTGTATCATCTATAAAGCATACTCCTTTTATATGATGGGATGTTTTTACTAAACAACTTAAATGATATTTTTTTTGTTCACTTTTATTCTTTGGATCATTATCTTTTTGAATTATAGCAAATTCTTCTTCTTTCCCAAAATCTAAATTTTCTGCTATGTTAGTTAAACTTTCAGCCAAATCTGGGTTTGATTTTGTATATATATTTCTTAAAAAATTGTCTTCATTTTTATCTGTTAAATTTTTTTTTATTTCTTTTATACTACTTTGTTCAGAAGATTTTAAAATTTTATCTATATCCATAATTATTTTAAATTTATTTGTTGAATCATTTTTATTTTTATTAAATAAGGTAGAAGGATTAAAACCTGAAAATTCTGGAAGATAATATGATATATCTATAATAGGTACTAACAGAGGTTTCATTAAAGTTTTTGTAAGATGATTCATTAATTTTAATTTTAATTTATCAGAATTTTGGAAAAATGTTTTTCTATCACTCCAAAATCCATACCAAGTAAAACTATTTTTTTTTAATCTTTTATAAATATTTTTAATTTTTTTATTTTTTTCTAATGAGTTATTTGAATACTTTAATAATTCTTGTTCATATAAAGGTAATAAGTATAAAATATCATCTTTATATCTTTCATCTTTATCATTTGATATTTTTCTAATTAGTTTGACTCTAAGATCAACTATTTTTTTATAATTAACAATACCAAAAAATTCATTATTTATCCTATGTCTCATATTTACATTTTCTAAAAATGCTTCTACCCATTCTTTTCTATCTAATAATTGTATAAATTTAGCATATTGGCTAACTCCTAAAGAATCTATTTCTTTTTGATCTAATAAAACTGCACCCTCTTTATTCTTAATTTGTTCTGAAAATAAAATAAAAACTGCACTTTGTGATAAATCATTTCTAGATGGTTTTGTAGTTATTTTTATACTTTTAATTCCTGTATGCTTTTTTATATAAGCATGTTGATGTTTTACAATTAAACAACATAATATTAATATACTTATTAAAGCTTTTTCAATTTTATCTTTACATTTATTTGAAGTTTCTAATAAATCTTTAAAAAAGCATATACATGGAATTAAAGTGTTTATGCATTTTTCTTGAATTTTATTATATAATTCAAGTTGGTTTGTTCTAATTAAATTAGATGAACCAATTATTATAAATCTAACAAATCTTTTAAATTCTTTTAACCAATAAAGAAAATCAGCTTCAGTTTCTGAAGAATGAATTATACACATTAATCCTATAGGAATTATTCTTATTAGGGGCATTATTTGTTCTCTTTCTCCTAAAATTTCTTCATAACAAAATAGTTCTAATTCTTTTTGGTATAAATTTTTATGGTCTTTATCTAAAATAACTTTTTCTAAAATTAATTCATATTTTAAAGTTTTGTTTTTACTTTTCTTTTTATCAATTTTAATATTTTTAATTTTATTCCAAAAAACACTAACTCGTTTGTAAATTTCATCAAAAAATGGAAAATCTAGCCATTGTGCTGCGATTTTTTCTCCTTTCAAAGGGTCCAATTTCATTCCTGTTATAAATGAAATTAAATAATTATTTACTTTAGGTGATGGTGAAATAAAAGTTATTCCTTCTGTTCTAATAATTGTGTCATGCTTATAACTAAAAGTAAATCTAAATAAATGTGTTATTAAAATAAAATAATTTTTTAAATAAAAATTTTTTCCTGGATTAGAATTATAATTTGATTTTGCAATATTAAATTCCATTAATGCTTCATATCTTATTTTAAAAGCTGTAAGAATTTGGAAAAGAAATTCATTAAGAAAATCATAAAATACATCTTTATACCTTCTACTTTTTTCATTGAATAATATTTTATCCCCCCATATTAATATTGTTTCCACTTTATCACAAGGATATAAACTATGTGTACTTTCTAAAAATTTTAAAGAATTTAAATAACAATTTAAAATAACTATTTTAGATAATTCAAAAACTTTTTGCTCTTTTTTATCATCTGATTTATAATATTTATATGCTATATCTAATAATGCTGGAATAATTTTATCATGTTCAACCAATCTATATGCATTTTGAGGTAAATCTGAAATCATTTCAAATTTTTGTACACAATCTAAATAAAAATCAATATCATTTACATCTAAAGCTAAAGCTAATAATAATTCTAAAGCACTTTTGCTTTCTAATTTACTGTTTTTATAATCGATTTTCTCACAATCTGAATTTAATGGAAGATTATATGTCCACAATAAAAATAATTTATATAGACTTTCAACATAATCTGAAAATATTTTTTCTTTTAATATAATTACTTCATTGAATTGATTTTTATAATTTAATTTATATTTTCCTTTGTAATTTGTATCTTCTTTTTTGGAAATATTACTATTAGAATTCATATTTTGCTTATTTTTATTAGTTTCTTGTTGTTTTGGTTTTTGAGTATTTTCACTTTCATTTGTAGAAGGAACAAATACACTTTTAGATAAAAGATCTTTGTTTTCTTTGGGCTTATTTAAATGCATAGGTGGCTTACCCCCCATCATCCCTGGAAGTCTCGCCCCCATTCCTTCTAATCTAGAAATCATTGAGGCAATTTTATTATTTTGTGTTGTTGCTGCAGGTTTCTTTGTTTCTTCTTTTTTACTATTATCTTTGGCACTTGGTTTTATTTTTTGAAATTCAGGTTTTTTATTTTCTTCTTTTTTTCCAGGTTTTAACATTACATTTTGATTTTGATTTAGCATTTTAATTTTATTTTCAAATGGATTTTCTTTTTTTTCTTTAACTGTTTTGGTTAATTGAAAATCCTGATTTGATGAATTTACATTTGATGATTTATTTTTACTAATATTAATTGAGCTATATAAAGATGTTTTATTTATTTCTTTTGAATAAAAATTATCTTGCGGTAATAAAACTTGTTTAATTGAATATACAAAAAATTTAAATTTATCAACTTTATTCATTTTTGGCAATCTTAAATAAATTTGAAACATTAATTTTAAAACAGATAATTTAATTTCAGGTAAACTATGGACAAATGTATTGACAATAAAAGTTTCAAATTTACTTGAAAGTAAAATATTTATAAAATTTTCTTTCCATTTATTATCTTGTGTGTCCTTCTGAAATGCCTTTATAAATATATTTAAAATAAATTCAGTTAAACAAGGTGATAAATCCAAAGTTAGTAATTTAAATAAAGAAAAAGCTTTTTCTGGCTCTTGTGCATTAATTATTAAATTCATTATATTTTCAATACTTTTTAATTTTTCATCCATAGGAGGATTCATGATATTTTTACTTCCTTTAAATTCATCTTTTATCATAGATAAATGTCTTTGGCAACACATTTCAGTATATTTATTTCTATCATAAAATCTTAAAATTAAACATATTCTATTCATGTTAATAAAAACTTCTATTTGAGAACTATCTGATTGACAAAATAATAATATATGATTCCAAAATTTAATTTGTAAATCTTCAGAATATTTTGATAAAATTTTTTCATTTAATAAAATATTATCAAAATAAATAGAACTTAAACTTTCAACATTATTCCCAAACATACATTTTCCTATTTCTGCAAAGGTATCCAAAATTTTTTGTGTAAAAATATTTTTTGGATATTTTTCTATAAATAATGATAAAACTTGGAAAAAAGAACATTCTGAAAAAATTTTCATATTATATTTTCTATTACTTAATATATCTTTTATTATTTGTAAAAACATTTCAAAATTATTTTCATTTAATAATTCTGGACGAATAACAAATAATTCAGCAATAGGTAATAAATTACTTATTATGCCCATATTTCCAATTCTTTTTTGAAAACATTGATATCTATGTGGACGAATATTTCCAGTAAATTTCAAATTTAAAAATCCAAAAACATTTTCTATAAAATTATAATTACTTTCATAATAATTAATTGCTGTGAATATAAAACCTAAATTATCTATTAATTTGCCACTTATTGTCTCTCTTTCAATTTTATCGAATTTTTTTTCTAATTTTACCGGTTTTTTTACAAAAGTTTTACTTTTAGTTTTTTCAATACCAATTGAATCAAATTCACTTAATAATTTTAAAAATGTTTCTATTTTTTTCTTTTTCCATAATCCTTCTTTAAATTGTTTAAATTCTAAGAGAAAATCACTTGCATTAACACCTGGATATCCATAATCTTTTTGTGTCAAAAATGTAATTGAACTTACTTCACCATAAAAATTATTAAAAAATTTAATTGTATTGAATGTATCATTTCTTGTCAATTTTGCTTTTTTAATAGGAAATTGAATTAAACGATTTTCCCCATTTGCGAAACAAAATAAACTTAAATTATTTTTATCATCAATTACAACATTTAATATTAAATTTATCCATTCATCAGCAGGTAAAGCTTTTATAAAATTCTCTTGTACTTCTTTCACTATTAAAAACATTGGATATTGTAAATCAAAATTAATATTATATCCATTAGAAAAATTTATCATTACTAAATTTGCAATATTAGATTTTTCTGGGTTTTCGGTAGCTATAGTAGATGCCCCAATTCTAAAATTTAAAATAAATGTAAAACTACATCCTGTTTTTAATTTAAATGTTCTTAAATCAACCTCAAAATATCCTTCACCAGAACAACAAAAATAATTTCTTGGTTTTAAATGATTTATTGTATCTCCTAAAAATGTATTTAATAATGTTAAATAATCATATAATAATTCATGTGAAGATTTTTCTTCTCCTCTATATATTAATGATATTTTTTGAAAAATATAATCATATATATTTTTATTAATATCAAGATTTATTCTAAGCTCATTAATTAAATTTATTATTGATTGTTTTAATTCATGTGATGTTGATTTATTTATATATAATTCAGATAAAAAAATATAAATTGATTGATATTCAAAATTTGAAAAATATTCACATAAATATCTATTTATTTTTAATTTACTTATTAATTCTTCTATTACTTGAGAACGATTTTTTGCTGGTATTTTTTCATCTTTTATATATTTAAAAAAATTTCCTATTTTTTTTATTGAATTTATTTCTTCTGTAATTTGACCTTTTGAAGATAATTTAAAAATTTCTTTTAATGGATTTTCACTTGCTTTCATTTTTTTTAATTTATTTACTAAATTAAATTATTAGATATTTTATTAATTAACAATTTAAATAATTATAAATAATTATAATAATAATTATTATAAAATAAATATTCTTTATTGGGGATTGGGGATTGGGGATTGGGGATTGGGGATTGGGGATTGGG
>JAJJLB010000095.1:0-10422 GCA_023806845.1 Diplodinium flabellum
CCCAATCCCCAATCCCCAAACCCCAATCCCCATAAAAAAATTAAATAATATTTATAATAATCAATTAAATATAATTTTAATTAATATTATTTAAATAAATATATAAAATAAAAATAATTAATTATATTTAAAGGTAATATTAAAAAAGATAATAAGTAAAAAGAAAAATGAATCCTCAAATTCATTATTATTATTCAAATTGCAACATGGAAAAATCTGAAAATTATAGAAAATTAGAATCATTATGCCAAGATGTAAAAAATAGTTGGCATCGTGATAGTGATGAAACAAATTCAATGAAAGAAATTATGCAAGTAATTAATGGTATGGTAATTATGTCTTCTTTAGAAGAATATTTTTCAAATAATAAAACTGATTTAGATTATTTTATGGGAGAATTTAGTAATACTGTAATTACTTATATTTTATATCAACCAATAGTATATGGTGCTAATGGTGATGATATTGCTTTAGATTTACTTTTTCATTTTGTAAAATTATTTATGACATTTCATAAAAATAAACAATACTCACAATTATTTGAAAATATTAGAAAAATATTTACAATAGAAAGTAATCATTCTTTTTTTGTTAGTCAAAATAGATATTATAAAAAAGAAATAAATCCTAAAAAAGGGAATACATATGAACAATATAATGAAGAATTTTGCGAAAATTTTAAAAAAGAGCAAAAAAGTAATGAAATATTCAAAATTGGGGATAAAGTAGATATTAGAATAAAAACAAATGGAAGATTAAATTTAGAACATAATTCATGGGTTAGAGGAACAATTAAAGAAATTGATGATAGTGAATATATTATAGAATATCCATCAAAAAATACTTATGATAATAAAATTACTTTTTCTTTTGATAATCCAAATGTGTTAAAAGAAGGTGTAAAAACTGATGATTGGGAATGGAGATTATCTTTAAAAGAAAATGATGTTGTTGATTGTTATGATAGAGGAAAATGGTATCCTGCTACTGTATATAAAGTAGTTGAAACTAAAAATAATGATAATGATTTTATTTTTAAAGAATATACTATTGGTTTTAGATTATATCCAGAAAGTTTTTTAGATAATGGTAAATATGATTATAATACTTTTTTACAATACACTAATTTTTGGGATAATAGTGATAATACTGACAGGGAAGGAAGGAGTTTTTATGGGGATGCAGAAGGTGCAGATGAAACTTTACCATTTTATTCTAAAAGAATTCAAAAATTTCAAACTTTTTCATTAATTCAACGAGAGAGTATAAATAGTCAAATTAATAACTTATATAATAATAATTGTAATAATAGTCCAAAATTTGGTGTTAGTCAAAATAATGTAGTTATTAATATTGCATCAAATAATGAATGTGAAGAAAGAATTAAAATGATGACTAAATTATTAGAAAATGATAAAATAGAAAAAAATATTGATGATTCATATTATTATGAAAAAGATAATCAAATAAATTATATTATAGGTAAAGATATTGAAAATTTTTCATATTATTTTGCAAAATTTTTAAAAATTATAGGAGATAATGGATATTTTGAAGAAATGTTAAATATTTTAAAAGATCATCCTATACCAGAAGAAATAAATAATATATTTTATATTTTAATGAATTGTACATCATATATACATAAAGAATATTTTAAAAAAAATATTCAAATTTTTAAAGATGCATTTTTTGATATGATGGATAATTTATCTTCCAAAGAAGTAAGAACATTACAAAAAGAAATTACAGAATTAGCTAAAAGTTTTTTTATAAAAATAAATTATACAATATCTGAAAATAAAGCTTTAAAAAGTGAAGATATGAATGATATAAATATAACATTAAGTCTAAAAATGATAAAATCATCAATATTTGATAAAAAATTACAAGGATTAAAGGATATAGGAGATTATATTAAAACAATATCAGATGAAGAAGGAAAAATCAATATTATTAAATTAATTAAACAATATGATATAATTAAAAATATTTTTGGGACTAATTATCATACACAAATAATATCTAAATCAAAAGATATATTAGAATTAATGACCAAAAATAATGAATTAACAGAAGAAGACTTAAAATTAATTTGGTCTTTGACTAAGCAGGGTGATTTAGAAGCAACAAAAATAATTATAAAATTATTAAATGATTTAATTCCTTTTTTGAATGAAAAATATTGTAATATTATTTTAGGATATTCTAATGAAGAAGATAGCCAAATATTAAATGAAGATAAAATTGATTTAATTTATAATTTAGCAATTAAAGGAAATAATGTACAATTTATGATAAAATGCTGTGAATTATATTGCAATAATGCTTTACAATATAAAAATAAAAAAAATTTATCAACAAATCCATATATATCAAAAGTTTTAAATTTAATTTCAAAAGGAGAAAAATTTTGTCAAATTGTATTTGATATATGTGAAAATAATTTAAAATTAAATAATAATATTTTATCAGTTTTTATTTTATTAGAAAAAATAATTGAAAAATATAAAAGTAATATAAAAATAAATGTAGAGAATAATAATATTAATGAAATAAATGAAATAACTATTAATATTGATGATGATAATGCTTATATAAATAAATTGATTCAAAAATTAATTGATGATAATAACTTATTAAATTTATTTAAAGAAAATTTTTTATCATATAAAAAAAGGGCAAAAGAAAATAGAAAAGAAAATGATAAGGAAAATAATTTAATAATAGATGGATATACCCATGAGGAAAATATGAAAAATAGAATTGTATTTTTAATTAAAATAATACCAATATTATATCCTAAATTTGATTTTTTCCAATTATTAAAAGAAATATGCATTAATGAACCAGTGTTTCCTTCAGATAAAAATTATTTTTATGATTTTATGAAAAAATATATTTCAGAAAATGATTCAAATATAGAAAATAATATTGCTTCAAAAGAGCAAAAAATAGCAATTGAAACACAATTATTTAATATGTTAACAGAAGAAAATAAATCCCAAATGACAATATCTCAATATAATTTATATATAGAAATATTTTTAGATATTAATTCTACAAAAGATATATTAACATTTAATAAAAACCCTATTGGGGAATATTTAATTACTATTAATAATGTTATAAATATTGATGATATATTTGGAATAGATAAATTATGGGATTTATTATTTGAATTAAAAAAAGAAGAAATAATACAAAAATTAATTAATTTTATATATAATATATATCAAAATAAAGGAGAAATTAAAAATTTATTAGATAAATGTGTAAATTTTATAAAAGATATTGAAAATATTAATTATAATAAATTAGAAAAATGTATGAATATAATAAAATTTATTATTTTAGATTCAGAAAAAGATGGATATATTCAAATAAAATCACATTTTGATTTACTTAAAGATTGCATATTAAATATTTCTCTTGATTTAAAACCAAATAAAAAAATTGTTAATAATTCTCATAATTTCCTTTTTAATATTAAAGAAGCTAATAAAGAAAAAAATAGTCCAATTGATTTATTATTTGGTAATACTACTATTATGGAAATAAAACAAATATTAGCAGATAAAAATAATATAGAAGAAAAAAATATATATATTAATTTTAATGAAAAAGAAAATAATTCTAATACTAATAATGCAAATTCAAATAATAATTCTCAAAATACTAAAATATTAGGTTCATCATATAATAATAAATCATTAAAAGAAGTTTTAAATATAGATATTGAAAATTATGATAATGATGATATATATACTAAGAAAGATAAAAATATGAATTTAACTAGTAAATTTACTTTTACTGGGGATAAAATTGAAAAAGAGCCATTTATTAAATTTAACCAAATAAATCCAAAATATAAAATAATGATTAAAGAATGGTTTAATAATTTTTCAAATGGTAATGAAATTTTAGAAAAAGAAAATATTTTTAAATATATTTCTTATTTAACTAAAAAAGAAAATATTGATGAAAAAGATATTGATTATATTAATTTTATGGAAATATGTGATAAAGATAAAAAAGATTTTATTTTAGAAAATGAATTTATGGAATATTATGAGGATTTATGTCAAAAAGATTCTAATGAAGTCAGAAAACATATAAAACTAATGAAATATAGAGATGATTTTCAAAAAAATAATATTAGTCAAACTGAAATAATTAATAAAAATGATTTACCAAGATATATATTAGGTAATGATAAGCAATTTTATGAAGCTTTAATTAAAATTTTTTACAAATTTGAAAAAAAAATACCAATTTATGAATTTTTATTCTTTTTATGCACAAATGAAGAAAAATATAATCAATTATTGGATAATTTTGAAATATTATTTAATGGAGAAAATAATAATATTAATTATTTAGAAGAATTATATCAATTAAAAATTATTGAAAGTTTTTTACAAGATTTAGAAATAAATCAATTAGATTTAAAAAAAATATTCAATAATAAGAATAAAAAGAAAAATGATGGTGTAAGTTGTAAAATAATGGCAAGAGATTATTTACCATTTGATAATGAAAATAATTTGAACAAAAAAACATTATTTTTTGTTAATTTTATCGAAAATAAAGGATATGAAAAATTAATTCAAAATATGGAAATATTATTAGATAGTATTGAAAATAATAATACCGATGAAGAAGAAATTAAATTTAAATGTTGCAAAACTGGATTAAAAATAATAAATATAATTTATAATTCTTTTATAGAAAATAATAATATAATAGATAAAAAAACAAAAATAGATGTTTATTTTTTAAATAATAAAATTAATATTCCTAAAAGACCAAATATAAAAAATAAAGAAAAAGAAGAAAAAAAAGATATTATTATGGATGAAAATGAAATAATTGAAAAAAAAGAAAGCAAAGAAAAAAAAGAGACTGAAGAAAATAATAACATTATTAATAATAATAATGAAAATGATATAGAAATTAATAAATTAATAAAAATAATATTAAATACTGAATATTCAAATTTAATAAAGAAAATAATTACATTTTTAATAAAATCTCAATTTTCATGTAATAAAATATTATGTAATTATTGTTTCAATACATTAATTAATTTAATAACAAATAATGAATTATTATTAGTTGAACTAAATAAAAATGATGAAATAAAAAAAGTATTTTCAACATTAATTAAAAATAATATTAATTCACCTACTAGTACAGGTAAATTTTTTATACAATCATTAATTAAATTTATAAATCATATATCAACCAATAAAAAAACTAAAAATAAATTAGATTATGAATTTTTATTTTTTATTTTTGAAATATCAAATAATTTATTTATAGAATTAATGAATAACAAAAATGAAAATTGCCATACTAATAATACTAATAGTACTAATATTACTAATAATATTAATTTAAAAGAAAATGGGTCAAATTCATCATTTACTTTATTTTTTGATTTTTTCAGTAGTTTAATTAAAGTTGTTTTAAGTAATGATAATGATAATGTTAATGTTAATGAAATAAATAAAAATATAAAAAGTGAATTTATATTTCAAATATATGAATTATTATATAAAGATTTAAAAGAAAAAAATAAAGATAAAAAATTACCAGAAGATACATTTTTAGGTTTTATAAAAATATTAATTACTATTATAAAAAGTAATCAAAATATAAAAAATCAAATTATTACTAAAAAAATAAATGATGAAACATTATTTGATTTAATTTATAATAAAATTATAAATATAAAAAAAAATATAAAAGAAAATGAAAGATATAGTAATATAATTAATACTGATAATTTAGAAATAGAACAATTAATATTACAATTAAAAAATGATAAAAATATATTAAATGATAAATTTTTACCAATAGAAACAATTAATGAATTTATTAAAAATTATAAAATTACACATAGTAATAATGATGATGAACAAATAAGTCAAAAAATATATGATATATATAATGATTTTATAATTATATGTTTAAGTAATACGACAGATCCCGAAAATATATCAAAATTATTAGAAATAATGCCGTTCAAAGAGGATAAAAATAATTCAAAACAAAATAAAAAAAAGATAAAAATACCAAAATCATATAATCACGTAGGATTAAAAAATAATGGTTGTTTATGTTATATGAATTCTATTTTGCAACAAATGTATATGGTGCCATCCTTCCGGTATGCTATTATGTCCTCTGATGATAATAAAGATAAAAATATGCAAATATCTTTTTTTAGTACTAACAGATATGATGATAATTTATTACATCAACTTCAAAGAATGTATACATTTTTAACTTATAGTGAAAAGCAAGCATATAATCCAAAAGATTTTTGTGAATCTTTTAAAGATTTGGACAATGCACCCATAAACCCTATGATACAACAAGATTCTCAAGAATTTTTCAATAATTTTTGTGATAAAATTGAAAATTGTTTAAAAAATACAAAATATAAATATATTATTGATAATATTTTTACTGGTAAAACTTGTTCAAGTGTTATTTGTGAAGAATGTAAAACTGTTTCAAATAGATTTGAAGATTTTTATAATTTGACTTTAGAAGTAAAAAATATTAGTAGTTTATATGAATCTTTACAAAGATTAATATCGCCCGAAAAAATAGATAATTTTAAATGTGAAAAATGTCAAAAAAAAGTAACTATAAGTAAAAGGACTTCATTAGCTAAATTACCTAATGTATTATTTGTACATTTAAAAAGGTTTTATATGAATTATGAAACAGGACAAACTGAAAAAATAAATTCCAAATTTGAATTTCCTAATACATTAGATTTAAAACAATTTTGTATTGAAGATATAATTAAAAATAATAATACAACAAATGAAACCAACGAAACAAACGAAATTTATCCAAAAGAAGATGAATATTATCAATATGAATTAAAAGGTATAAATATACATATTGGTAACGCCCAGGGGGGACATTATACAAGTTTTATAGATGTTGAAAGAGATGGACATAATAATGAATTAGATATAAAAACTTCAATAGAAAATAATATTATTAAATCAAAATGGTTAAAATTTAATGATTCAATTGTATCGGAATTTGATACAAAGGATATACCACAAGAAAGTTATGGAGGATATATTGATAATAATTTAAATAATGAAAATATAAAAAATGCTTATTTATTAATTTATGAAAGAAAAAAAAAGACACCAATTAAAATAATAATTGACAAAGATAAAAATATGAATAAAGATATGAATAAGGATAAAGATATGGATAATGATATAGATAAAGACATGGATAATGATATGGATAATGATATGGATAAAGATATGGATAATGATATGGATAAAGATATGGATAAAGATATGGATAAAGATATAGATAAAAATATGGATAAAGTTATGGATAAAGATAATATTATAAAATTTAAAAATGACCAAAAAAGTCATATTGATAAATTTTATGATATTAGTTATTTAAATAAAGAAAAAAGAATAAATGAAAAAGAATTATATAATTTTATTTTTATGAATGAAGAAACAAATGAATGTTATACTTATATACCTTATTATAATATAGAAAAAACAGCTTTAAAAGAAAATATTATTGAAGTTATGAATAAAAATAATAAATTTTTAAGTAATAAAATATTTTTAGAAGAAAAAGCAAAATTTAAAGATGATTGTAATGATGTATTATTTAGTAGTATTCATTTAAAAGATTTTGATATAATAAATAATAATTTTTCAATTAAAGATAAAAAAAAATTAATTAAATTTTTCCAAGAAGAAATTATGGATAATAAAATATTTAAAAATGATAATTTAGTAGATGATGATGAGCAAAAAATAATAATAAATGATAGGGCAACTATATTACTAGAAAATATAATTATACCAATAATAAATAAAAAAAAAGAAGATATAAATGAAGAATATGATGATTTAATTGAAAATATTAGTAATAATTTATTATCAAATGATAATTTTGAAAAAATATTTGAAACAAGAAATAGAATATTTGATATAAAAAATATAAAAATAATGTCAGAAATAATATATACATTAATATCATATAATAATGAAGATTATAAAATAAAAAATAATTTCAGAAAATTATATAAATTAATTGACAATGCTACGGAGGATAATTCTCCATATGTCTTAAATGGTAATGATATGAACGGAAGTGGGGACAATAAAAAAGATAATGAGTCTGCTGTATTCTATTTATATGATTTAATTCTTAAATTAATAAAATTAAATAAAAATGTTATTGATACAATAATATCTGATAGTCAGATTATTGCTTTATTAGGAAAAATTAATACTACAAAATATTATGAAACAAGAAAAATTATATATGAAATAATTACATATTTAATTGATATATGTTATGATAATACTGGGAAACAAAACTATCATGTTAATGTTGATAGTGATGAAAGAGAAAAAATTCAAAATAAAATTTTTAAAAGTAAAAAATTAATAAAAAAATTATTTAAAGAAAAAATTGATATACTTTGTAAATTAATAAAAATAAGTCAAATTAATTCTATGCAATATAGTGAAAAATTTAATAAATATACTTTGGAATTTTTATTTAATTATGCATTAAAAGAAAAAAAAGTAAATCAAATGCTAGATTTATTATATGAAATAATTAATATAAATGATAATTTTATTTTGGACAGACTATATTATATAATGGGGTATCCAGAATTTATAATGAAACATGAAATAGAAGAAGAAAAAGATGAAAAAGAATTGGAAGATTATAGTGATTCAGATGATGATGAAAATGAATATAGTGATTTTAAAAAAGAGATAAAAAAGGAAAAAAAGCAAAGAGAAGAAAAATTGAAAGAAATTAATAAAAATAAAAGTTTTTGGCCATTATTTGGAAATAGATTACTAAAAAAATCTGAAAATGGCGAAATATTTAAATATGTAAATAATTTAAAATTATATGAAACACATTGCATTTTAGCACAATTATTCCCCTGTACAGATAAAAATATGTATGCCAATTTAGAATTCATTGAAAATGAAGAAAATTTAGAACAAAAAGATAGAAATTCATATATTTATAAATTATTATGTTTATGTTTGTTAGAAGAAGGAAATTATTGTTTATTTAAATATATATATTTAACACCATCAAGATTTATTATTAAATATTCTAATTTATATGAAGAAATAATAGATATTTTAACAAAAGAAAATAAATATGATTTAACTGAAATTAAAAAAAATGCTGAAATGTGTATAAAAAGAATAAATTTTGAAACAAGAAAAGTAAATGAAAGTATTGCTATGATAAGTGAAAAAAAAATAGAAGAAATTGATGAAGATTATAATGAAAATAAAAAAGAAAATGAAGATGAAAATGATTATCAAATTAATAAAAGTTCCCCAGATTTACCAGATAAAATGATGAAGAATTATAAACAAAATAGTGATATTGTTGAATTTATTGGATTTATACCAAAACACCTACCTGACATGATTAAGTTTGTAGAATACAAAATAGTAGGAAATAAAACTTATAATAAAATGATAAGTATTAAATATTATACAACTTTTAAAAGTATTAATTCAATTAGAAAAAAAGAAAAAGAAAAAGAAAAAGAAAAGGATAATAAAAATGAAGAGGATAATAAAATAAATGAAAAAGAAGAAAAAGAAGAAAAAGAAGAAAAAGAAGAAAAAGTCAATTTTACACATATTGGACATATTAAAAAAAATAGTGATTCAGATGATGAATTATTAAATATAAATTTCAAAGAAACTCAAGATGATAATATTTATAATGTAAATAATATTAAAATGAGTGAAAATTTATTTTTAAAAAAATTTGATCATAAATTAAGATATTATAAAAAAATTATATTATTTGATGATTTATTCAATAGTAATGAAGAAATAAAAGTATCTTATTATAGATATATTTTAACATCAGATTATCCTCATGCAAATATATTAAAAGTTAGATTAACTAATAAAAATTATTCAAATTTATCAAAAAATAATTATTATCATCCTAAATATTCAATGGGATGTGTACTTCCAAATAAATATACTGATGTAATTGCAATTTTAAGAAAAAATAAAAATATAAAATTTATGGATGATGAATCTTTGGGGATTAGTATTAATATGAAACCTAAAGAAATGATGACTAATGAAGAAAAATATTTTGAAGAATTTAATGAAAATGATTGGGATTAATTATATTTTGAATTAAAAAAATAATATTATAAAAATTATCTAATTATTCTTATTATATAAGTTAATTATTTGAAAAAAAAATAAAAAAATAAATAAATAAATTAAGATTAAAAATATAATATTATTTAATTAAATTAAAAAAATAATTTTTATTTTAATTTTTTTTATGGGGTATGGGGGTTGGGGGTTTGGGGATTGGGGATTGGGGATTGGG